>MNPL01000055.1:0-14692 GCA_002081605.1 Tropilaelaps mercedesae
TATATATATATATATATATATATATATATATATTCAGTAAAATCGACACTTGCCTGATAACCTGCTATCCCTATATACTACTATTTTATTTTCAGTTACATTCATTTATAATTTACAATTTGTACGTATTTACTATATTTCGTGCGTTAGATTATGCACTCTTTATGTATAAGCGCCTCATACGTGCAAAGATATGTTATAATCACATTATACTCCGAGAAACTTGTACGATGTAAACATCTGACTGGACTGCACATTCGAACCGCTGAACTGCTGTTATGTGCCATATGCTTATTTTCTATTCATGCTTTCGGTCAGCGTCAAATGCACATGCAGTTTACCATGGAAATTTTGTTATCCAATACTAGCATTACCCCCAAACACATACTTTTTTCTGCCTGGAATTAGCATCATCACACTTCTCTTTGTTTTCGTCTAATATCAGCATACAACTCAATCCTGTATTTTAAAATAGGAGTTCGAAATAAGATCATGCATAAGATCACAGCTCCTGTCATCATGTAGAACCTACTCCGGAACCTCAAATTGCCATACATGTATTGTTTCGAATTAAGGTGAAGTAATATTAGTTTAATTTGTTTGCTACGATTTTTAATGAAAGAACATTCTAGACAGAGTTCTTTGTTTTACATGCCATTCATAAAATGTTTTTTTAATATCACATGCCTGTACTCAGCTTCTACAAGAGCAACAACTGTGAGCCCATTTTAATACACTTTTTAAAAGGAACTGGTAAAGATCGAAAACCTATCGAGAAGCGACCATGATTAATGGGAGCGTCTTACCGAGCGTGGACTGTACGGTGTAAACTGCTATTTTCAAACAGGAGTTGCTGTAACTTTCTTCTCGCCTTTTCTAGGACGTGTGCCACAGGTATCGTGTTTTCCAAATTACTTATTTGTATTTGCTTCGGTCATATTCCTTTTGATTGAATATTTAATGCTAATGGTGCTTTGAATGTAATTTGTATTATCAGTTTCAATCACTACATGTGTACACTATTTTTGACAATATTACCGTATTTTTTTAGCCCTCCGTGCACTTCCAACCTCTGTTAGATTTCGTCAGTTCAACTTCAACTAATCAATAACCATTTAACAAATAACCACTGACGTTGATAATACCATTAGTATCGTTGGTGTTACTACCGTAGTCATCACCATGACGACTGCTAATCATGTGTAGTGGACACATCCTTGGTAGTATTCTTTTGGTACCTGCTGAACCACAATCTTGCGCGACTGAAACACCAACAGTTTAGATGCATCAAACGATGTTTTTCAGGGATATTTTGTAGACCGATGGGAAACCAACCAAATTTTTGTTTTCCCTGATTACATTTTGATGTTGTATTCTTGTTCTTGCTGATAAAAATGTTGATTGGAGACTGTAGTTTGTGGATGTACTACCACAATTGCTTTGCTTTTTCGTAGTTTTCACCATGATCATTGTTACGATCGTTGTACGTACCGCAATTGTTTCTACAAGGGCGAGCTCCAACAAATGACGATTTCTCACTTCAAAGCATGTGGCTACCTCTATTTCTGTCAACGATTAAATAATACGGTGGAAAAAAATGCAACTGATTTGCTTAGTTTTGGGTATCTTTTTCTTGGGTATTGACTTCATATGTATTTAAGTGTAGGTGTATTCTGCGAATGTATTAATTTTACTGGAGGATGTGCGTATATTTAATTATAATAATATTCTTTCCTTTTCGTTCTTACCTTTGTTTATTATTGTTTCTGTAGATGATCCGGTAACACTTTGAGTGGCTGGTGTGGTTAAGGCATTCTCATTCAACAGTCGCTTTATTACGTTGCGTTAATTGAGTGCGAACAAAGCTAATTGGAGCATTTTACCAAAAACAACGTGATAAACGCACATTTGTACGCGTAGAATGGCGGTTGGATTAATTCGTGCGTACGAGGTTAGGCAGCAGAATGAGCGACTAATTGACTTCGAGGTTTCTACGAAAACGGTGCTAGCACGAATTACTCTACCTAACTTGGTAAATGAACTGGCTAACAAGGGAAATTATAGGCTACGATTGTTGCAGTTGTTGCTGTTTTTACTATAGCTAATGGTACTTGTTTGTGGTACTTAAACTACCCAGTGTTGACCAAGCATACAACCGACCCTTGGGTTGTGTGCTTAGAGCAAGTACGCCTTCTCTAGGGGATAACTGTCTTTCTAATATATCTACCACATATATTTGCATTTGCGATTTGTGTTCATATGGTTGTGTGTGTGTTTATCAAGCCTTAATGGATTTTAAGGTGGTACATGGGGGACGTAAGGAGGTGGATTGCGATAGTTGGGTGCTACGCGAGATTGAGTGGACCTGGCGCCAGCAGAACCGCCTGGATAGGGTGGCGTTGGTTGATGGTAAGGCTCATTGGCGCGGTGGTGTACAGGTCCTTGACTGCCCAGAAGAGGCGCCATGGCGTCTCGGGAGAGGGGCGGCCTTTCCTCGTGCATGATGGCTGGCCGCTTACCACCCGAACTGCTCATGTGCGGTCTGTCTTCGAGCTCCTCCGATAAAATTATCGGAATTCCTGTTAACGAATACATAACGTTAATAACGTCTCTGTAATAAATCGGTTACAAGTACGTAAGTATCACAACTTTCGCATTGTAGGATCCACACATACAGTTGCTTAGTTGCGAGCTTACATTATCACAATATTATAGTTAAGGTAAACGTATATGAATTTACTTTTTTGCTAGGAAGGCAAAATATTCATAGAACATGTCCGTATAGGTAGTGTATAATAAAAAATTTGTTTACCTTTGTGATAGAATGAGTTATCATGCATGCTGAGCCTGCCCCTGCGACGTTTGCTGTATAAACAGCAGGCTACTGCAGTAGCCATGATTAGCATTACGATGATGACGAGAGCGGGAATGACGGTCGTTACGTAGACGTCGTCATCTTCGGGTTGCTGCCCTGGAATCGTAGGCGGCACCAAAGGCGGCGAAATCCCGGTGGAGGGCGGCACGCCGCCCGCACCCAGACACGCGCCGAGCGGGCGAACATCTGCCTTCAACACCCGGAAGTCAGGCCACATCGCGTCCACGAGCATCCGAGCGATGTGACTTGCGTTCGCCTGTTGCTGGGGAAGCTGTTCAATTAACTTGGCGCTCAAGGCCTGAATATTTTCCGTAGGACAGCGTTCTGTGGCCAACGTATTATTAGTCCACGAGTAGAACACTGACCCGTTTGTTATGCTGGTAACCGTGATCTTACTTGGGTCGGGGTCTAAATATAATTTAGCTAGCCTCCAGGCCACAACGACTTTTTTCGAGGCATTTTTTTTAAACTCTTCGTATCTTTCCTCTAATTGAATTGAGAATTCTACCGGATGCTTTTCGAACTCCGGCTTCTTGACATCGAGTGTAAACACGTCGTTAGCCTCTTGTCCGAGCTTGTCTGCTGCACTCATAATGTACTCGGTTCGACCTAGATCATTTGCTTCGGGTAGGCCGGACAGTTCCTGTGTTTTTGGGTTGAATTGTAACCACGACTGCGGTGTAACGCTCTCACCATTTATGTTGCGCAAATGCAGTGAGAGGTACCGCGTATTGCCGTCATCAAAATCGTAGAAGATATCTTCTGGTATTTTGTATTGGAAGATTCGTCCAACTGTAGCTTGAAGTTCACCGATATTATTGCGTCGTACGGGCGGTGCATTGTCCCCTGCTGGCGTCCCTGTGCTCGCTGGCGTCTTGCAGAGGCGAAGCATTTCAAGCGATATATGGACAATGGTTATCTCTTTAGTCTGCATTAGTTTTATTAGCACACCTCGCGGTTCACCTGACTCTTTATTGAGCTTCTTCTCGATCTGTTTGAGAATTTCGCGTGGGCAGGGTGACGCAGGCAGGGTGCTATTTGTCCATGAAATTGTATGTGTTTCTTTGACGATACCGGTTACCGTAATTTTGTGTTCGTTACCATCCCCAAAGTATTCGGATAGGACACGCACAACATCCATAGGCCACCCGATACTCCAGTCCCAGTCTCCTCTGGGTTGCACTGACATCTTGAATCTGTGGTGGAAATTTCGTTCTCCTGGATGTTGCCATACGTTTACTTCAAACGTCTCGGTGACACTTTCACCAGCACTGTCGTACGCTTTCAACAGATAGTTATACTTGCCAGTGTGGTCGCTCAGCGGAAGCGCAAATAGAGTCTGGTTTACTTTGTCGAGCTGGATAAATGAATTGCCACCAACAGGTTGGCCATTCATATTGGTCAGCTCTAAAGCTAAGCCTCTCGTATCTCCGTCCTCTTCGTCTATAAACGTCTCGGCCGGGATTTTAAACGTAAAAATAGCCCCTACAGTCAAAACGAGCTTCTTAATTCGCTTGTTTACCACGGGTTTGTTGTTAACTGTTGGTGGCGGAGGCTCCGGTATGGAGCCTGGTGAAGGCGGCACCGGAGGCCCATGAGGTATCTCTGTAGGACCAGACGTTAGAAACGGGAAGGTAGACGAAGGTTCGATGACTGGTGTAATTGTAGGTACCGAGTCAACGTTAGTTACATAGGTGAACGAGGGACGCGGAAGTGGCATTGGGGGCGTCGAGTGTATATAACTGGGCAAATTGGACTGAAGCGTTATCGAAGGCGTAATATGGAGGTCATATTCGGGATGTCGTGTAGGGACGGGATGAGGACGCAGATGTGGCGCCCGCGAGCTGGGATCCACTTCCGGCGACGACATGCTAGGCACTATGCGGATGTCCGGTGAAGCAGAGGTGTCCCAATCTATGTTGTTGGTCACCGTGGCCGTCGGCATCACGACTGTAATGAATATGTGCACGAACATACAGCCATAAAATATTAGCTTTTTTTTCATTTCATGCGAAGCTTTAGGAGCGATTGGTTCGTACGAATTACTATGCAGTGCCATTAAATATAGTAAGTTGCATTCACCTGAGCCGATTCGTTTAAACATTGTAAAAAAGGAATACTGGGCATGTAGGGCCTAAGAAATTCTATCTAGTCATGCTATCCGCTCTATCGTCCGCCAGAAGTATCTTTTGTTGGTGTAAAAAGTATAGCGCTTTTTTTTGTCTCGTTTAGGAAACTTGCAGATGTCGCTAGATAACCTAGAGTTGGAAGGATGACCTCCTAAGATATAAAAAATAAAACGGCAGCTTTAATTAAATAGTTATTTTAGCTATCAAAAGCAGTTTTACTTTTTCATTCTAGATATGATCGGTAAAAAGAGATCAAGCTAGAGCATTTCATTATAAGAATTATCAAAAGTGGTGAAGTCCGAGAACTTGGAGTTCATCACGAAACTATTGTCAAGAGGAAAACTATTAAAAAACTCTGAATCACTTTAGTATTTCCATTAGATGAATTTATTATTCGCTTTCTCTGTCATTTATATTTGAGTTTCAGTTGAGTATGTGTCTACGTGGGTTGTGTGTTACTAACTGCCAGGTAAAGGCGTGTGACTCATGCCCATGTCCCTCCTCTGCCTCATGATCGAGAAGCCAGACACTTGAGCGCCGCCTAGCGAGGTCCCGCGGACGTGCCAGCCAAGCACGCGATGGCGCAAAAGATGACGGAGTGTTCCATCTTTGGCGGCTGATTCCACTAATTGAATCTGGTCGTCAGCCTCGGCAGCCAGCCGACCTTCGCAGTCTGAGGCCATAGCCCACTCGAACTGGATACCGGCCTTTGTTCGTTTGTGGCCATCACCTGCGCCTGACCTCAAGTGTGAATCATCGTGCACCTGCGGATACAGCGGTGAGTTGCTTTGCGGCATTGCTGATAGCCGTAGACCATCAAGCGGTACGCCAAGGCAATTGGCCAAAGCACATGTCATCTCGATTTTGCTCTCGAGCGGAAGAAAGTGCAGATCGGCATCAACCATAAGCGTCATACGCGGTTCGAAACGGCAGTGTGGATCCTTAGGCTTGCCGGACAAAACCTCAATTGAGAAAATGTCCTTGAATTGTGCTGATTTCTCATCGCTGACGGACTGCTCGTCGAGCGAGTTGCCTTGATGCCGCGTGCCGAAGCCGTACGCCTTAACGCAAATATACACTTTGCCCTCGTCCGCTGCGTCGGGTAGCCCAACCAGTCTGCGGTTCTTGGCGTCGAACTGCAGCCAGCCGGGCAAACGAATGTCTCCGGCTTCCGTCACCTGAAGTAACAGCCCCCGTCATGGCAACAGTAAATGGATGGCACATTGTCAATCCATGGAACGATCAAACATATACCAAATAAAGGGTTTTCAACAGTGAATGATAAATTGAATCAAGTGCTCGCCACTATAGCACTAAAGGTACACGTAATAGGTTACAAGTAATATCTGTGTACGTGTTTTTCTAATTTGCCGCTAGAGGCATTACAGAACCATGTTTTCAAATCCAAAGATAGCAAAACATCCGTGTGATGATGAACCGCTGCATTAGCTACCCTTCAGTTAGATCAATGTGAGAATTTAAACAGTGGAAAACATACCGCAGTTCCCCCCCGTATGATTAACAATTTTGTGCAGTTCTGTCACCTTCAAGTCAGCACTTACGTCGTAGTGATGAACCTCTCCGTTGAAGATATCATCTGGTAGGGTGTAGTTGAATATATAGCCAGCAAATGCCGTAGTATCGGGGATTCCTGACTTGCGACTCAGGCGCACATGACCTCCATGGGGCTCTGCGAAAGTAACACCAATGAGGCCCACGAGAATAGCGGTTGCCAATGGCAGAAAAAGGCCCCGCGACCTCCAAGCATATTGTAATGATTGCCACCGAGCCATCGCTAGGGCGCCTGTACGAACGCAGAAACAGGCGCGCTTATCCAGTACTCTCAGCTTACTGCAATTAAAAGAAACATATAATAAACAAAGATCGAACCTAAACTCACAACAACAGTGATTGGACCTAGGTAGGCATACACACTGATTTTGCCATATATTTTAATATAATATCTTTGAGCAACTGCCTATTATTTTACATACGTCCTCTTGACTGCTCTAGTAAAATATGAGAAGTGATTGAAATGCGCATAGATAGAAAACATTAGGGCGATGCACTAGTCCAATATTATCTCCAGAAAAGTGCATAGTCATTTTCATAGTAATCAGTTTGCTGCATGAACGCTTGCCCGTGCGCTTTAGACATCAGGCGCACATGGCTTCGACTGTGACATACTAATCTTACATAACAGATTTAACATACATGCCTTAATTCGGCCGATTCTGCAGGATATACAAACATAAATAAAACTTAAAGAACGCTGATAGCATTGCTTATAATTTGCCACTTTCATATACTATATCATTCATTGAAAAACATTTAAGAACTCTATAGATACCTGATAAAAACCTACCCTTAAGCGATCCACGTAAATATGTGATAGATTTCAGCTTGTCTGCTATATTTTGAAGTTTATAAAAGGTCAATCAAATTAATAAAATCAAACTCTTCAACCCATCTACAAACTTGCTCTGGCTGTGCGGTCTAGTTTATCACAGGCAAGGAACCGGCATTATTTTCTTACAAATATAGAAAGGAAGACATGAATGAACATCAGTGTTTTCGAAGTCTTGCTCTCTACAACGAATGCAACTTGGAAACCGCTCACTGTCTCTCACGTTCACTATTCTGACAACCTCCCTTCCACCCCACCGTGACAGATTTTTATCACCAATATTTTTCCGAGCATCTAGATCCCAATATGGATTGCGACTTACCGTATCAGTGAGACCGCCACGAAATCTGTAAAATATTTTTCTGATACGTCGCTTGGTCTGTGCCTTAAACCTAAGTAGGCCTCGACATAAAATTCCATTAGATGAATACCATATGTGATAGTCAGAATTTACGTTGTGTCATGCAAATTTAGACTTTATTCTCGAATGATATATTACAGCTGGTCGGGCGACTTTTCCGACTGGTTTCCTGTCGATATTTTTTATGCTTTCAGAGGCAGGACACTAAACCGCTATACTTTACACGTCTGATCAGCGATAATGTTCGCTTGTGCCGCAGATAAGAAACTGGATCTTCCTGGAATGCTTATTGTCATCACCCAAAGGTTTCTTCCCTCTCCCCTCCTGCCCACATGTAAGGCTTATTGTAAGATTTATCAACAGGCACCTAGACCCATAAGTATCACATCCGAAAGGTCGTTAGGAAAAGTATTGGAAACCTGTAAAAGCAACGTGAACGGCTTCAATTTAGCCTAATTTATGAATGCGTTCCGCTAAGTAAAACAAATCCTGGATTTTTCAGTCAGAAAATTAATATCTATAAGCATCATCTAGTTAACTAAAAAAAGCATATGGGCAGATAAATACATTTGAGTTTTTGCCCAAAAGCGAAATTGGACTTTTGTTTCAAAGGTTTTTACCTTTATCAAAGAACACGTTAAAACATATGTGCTCTCATTTCACGGTTTACATAATTTGACACGTATTTTTCATCCGTTTCCTTAACACCGTTCTTGAAAGCCGTCTACAAGATCTAAGAATACTCTTAGATTAGCGGTGTCTTTGATGTTAAACGACCACAGTAAAGCATATTCAATATCGAAATCTACACTCAGTTCTAACCATAGGCCACTGTTCTTCTTATAGTGGCACTTTTGTGTTCCTGGACGAGCGCAATTTTATATATAAATCCACAATGACCATATTTACAAGCACTTTCCTCACTCCCCAAACTTGTCGGCATAAGAAGGGCATGCCTAGTTCTTTATCCGATGAAAGGGCCATTTAAGCCCTATAGGAGCAGAAACAAATACATGCTCCTCATGTCAATTTCATATCAATCATTTGTACAAAGCGCCTCTTCACCTGGCTTTACAGTTGGCGCTAACCGGTAATAGACAGGCAATCGGGAGACCTGAGTTGCAATATGTTGTATGGATATATCATGCGGATCAAGCACAAAATGCTACTAAAATATTAGCACCTTATGGCTTGCCGTTATCAAGAATGTAACACTGCCTGTATTTATTTTTAGAAACGTTCTTACCATGAACTTCAACTCTCACTTATGACTGTTAATTACAACAATATGCGTTCACTTCTTTGTATTACTGTTCGCTGGTCTTTTTGCTCACGTCCAGTAAATTCGTTCTCATAGCATAACGGCACATCACATTTTCAACAACCAGCTCTTGTTCCTTAGCTGAAACTCTTAAGCTTTCGATAAGTGTGCCACTCTGATTTAAATAATTCAGCTGAACTGGCGGCTAATAAAAGATTAAACCATCCATTCAGAACCCATATAGCGTAATAACATGACCTGTAACGGCACCGACACCTACTGTCTTCAGTAACTGTATCGCAATGCCAGGAGCGCCTACTGCGTAAAGAAACGTCTTTACTCTCTTTCCAAGATATACGGAGTGCTGTACGGGGGAGGCGGGATAAATAGCAAAAGAGCGCTGACTTCGGAGCGCCTTCGACCGCTACACTGTTTCTTTGCCACAGGGAGTTGTAGCTAGAGAGCTCCGTACAGGAAACAACCATTCGCTTCCGGCAGTCACCACCATCGCTAGCCACCACCGCCTTCGAAAACAATATAAGCAGAAATAGGAATGTATCAAGAATGCAGGCAGTAGAAAATGTTTTATAAATTATACAATTATGCTACTCCTTTTTTCTCGTTTATGTGCCGGAGCAGTCTACGAAACGACACACCAGATGCTACTACAGCTAGCAGAATTAGTTTTTATCACATCTATTTGAAATAAATCTTTCCCTCTCTCTTTAAGTATACGACGTTGGAATCTTGCGACAAATCCTATTGTATCTAAGGCATAATACATTACTGGTTTGGTTGGCTGACAGATATGTCCGAAAGCAATTTATAAATAAAAACATTTAGTTTAGTTAAGTAAATTAAGTAAGAAATTTATAATAGCCCGAAACTCTAGACCACGATAAAACTAAATAATGCCTACCTAGATTTTCCACTTACTTAAATCCACTTACAGGTGTTAAATACCTAATGCAGCGCTTTAAAAAAAAAACAGTTTAATCAGATAACGCTCATACAGGCGTATAATACTTAATTTTATTTCTTGTGATTCATTCCCATTCAGAAGTCTAGGGGCAACCATATATTTATCCCGTGCCAGCCCCTGTGATAATATCTAATATAGTCGATGTGCAAGATGAAAAATGGTGAAAAAAGTTCGTTATTTCCAAGCCATTAATCACACCAATTAACCAGCCTTTGGCGCCTGTATTTCGTGCAATAAGTGATTTCATAAACGATATCTTTCCTTAAAATCAGTGTACAGCAGGTGACTACGATTACGCGCCTATATAGTACATGGGTGGACGAATTCAGATGGTTAAAATGTCTATACGTTTTACCGCTCGACCTACTTGGGCGTTAACTCCACCGCTCTTACCTCAATTACAAAAATGTCTGACCGAGCTACCCGTTTAGCCGTAAGCCAAAATAGCCCAACGGGTAATATAAAACTAATCGCTAAATCAACAAACGAGAAAAAAACTAGACCTTTGGAAGGATATCATAACGAAGGAAGCACATAATAGCAGGAACGTGCTTTTAGTAAACTACGCCACAAGTACTAATATAGTTGTTGCCACTAAATTCAACTTAATTAAAGATTAACGTAGGCAATGAAGATCCAATAGCTGGAGCTCACTGCGGGCCAGACCACAGAATTGCATTCATTGGGATTGCAACATGTGGCATTTATTGACGATTCGGATTAGTTATTTGGTATTGAAAAACTATTTGCAGCAACATTTAAAAATTCGTTAAGACAAAAACATAAAGCATGTAACGTATGTCAATGCGTATTTATTATATAGATATCTATAACTAGTTTATATTATTGCTGGTCAAACATTTACGATACTTTCGATTACTTCTTTAAGGATATTATTATTTTCAAACTAAATCCAGCAACTGAGAAAATATGGATGCTTGTTATTAGGAGCGTAACAAAACACGAGGAAGTGCGGAGATCATGAACAGGTTATTTCAAATATATGCATCGATATTTTCAATTGGAATCACGGATCTTTAACAACATCACTTAAGCAGAACAAGATGCGACTCAAAATCCCTAATATGCGACACGTTTAAAGACACACATTTTGAAATGCAGTTTAATAGTAATTTAAATATAAACACATGGAGCCGTGTTTGTTGTGCCTAGCAGTTAAGGTCGTGAGAGTAGGGTAAATCTCACCTGCTAATATCCGCTCAGATATCGCGAAATAACTACCGCTGTGTTCCAATATTCAGAAAAATTCTAAGAGAGCTAGGTATTAAATGGTAAATTAATTATCAGCAAATATTGAATTCCTTTTTTGGGCAGTTGTGTAGCATCTCTGTGTAGTATCTTATTCTGACACCCCATATATGCCATGAATATGCACATTTCAACCAAGAATTATGGTGTTTTGTACAAAAGTAATAATAATGCCATACATGCGTAGACGAATATAATTATTCTATGTAAGGTTTGTATTGGTTTATTAGATTTACTTAAAAGAAGCATGTGCACGTGTAAATATAAATGCACCATAATAGTGAATGCAGCGGTATCTTATACAGCCAAGTGTGAAATACCAAATCACTACAAATTACATGTTAAAAGCGCAATAAATTTGTATAGAAAACGTAAAGCATATACCGTAAAACAAAAATTTGTTTTAAAACAACGGCTTTAAAACAAATTTTTAAAACAAAGCAAGCTTTGTTTTCCTGTACCATAGAAAAGCCCTTAAGGAACAATTTTCTATATGTATATTATTCTAAATATTCTTCTAAATGAAGTATTTTTTTAAGTATTCTTCTAAATATGATAGCTTCTTGATAGCGAAAGCTTAGTGAAAATACCTTCAAGCAGCTCATCAGGTTTTGTCAGCGACTTTCACCGAGTGCTCAAAAGTTTTCTATTAGGCCATGTTTAGGCTAAATCATGAGATCAGTTCAACCATGCCCATTTATAATGTTTGAAACTCGACTTGGCCGACGAGATATGCTTGAATGTATTATTAAAATTTAGGCTATTACAGGTTTGGCTCCCATATGGCCTACGTTGTGAGTATAAACTATATACGCCAGAATTTTGCACTTCCGGTGGTAAAGAAATATGTTGTTAGCGTAGTGGCCGTGAGATACAAACTCCAGTCATAGATAGCTGCAATATGTAAGCAACAGGACAGTTAGCTCGAGGAGGAAGAAGCGGATGAAAAATGTAGTGTTCTTGGTCACTAGAGCCTTTTGTTTTGGAAGACTTCTAGAGCGGGTGCTCCGGCGGGTCAAGGTGACAAGGGTTCTGAATGTCTGCCCGATCTGCTCAATGTTTCCAATGAACATATAGTGATGGATAGCCATATGTAATAGATCAACTGGGAATGAGTACACTGTCGGTTCGTGGTTGCTGAATGTGCTCAATGTCATGAAATAACGAAAGATAGGCAAGCAATACGCAAGCAAGGTGTAGGTGACGTATGGCCACAATTCCGAAATCAGTATACAAATTAGTTGACCATGCATATTTCTAGAGCAGGAACGCCAGCAATGTTGAAGTCCCAAATTCAAATTCTAGCTGAAGCGCAACACTTTTTGAGATTTATTGAACCGTTATGTTAGCGCACGCTACAGTTATGTTTGACTGGAGTGAAGTTAAAAGTAACATTTCCTAGTCGTAACATATCCAAGATATTTAGACTCTCGTTTCTTTAGTGGTTTTATAATGTAGTGCAGCTAATATGTATACATGTATACGCACGTAACTTCAGACAATAGTTTCATGCATACACACATACTGTCGTATAAGTTTCTTTTAAATTTATTTTGGCGATTCCTTATGTCGAGCCTTAGGTAAATTAATACACACTCACCGACGAATTCCTCCTTGCCTGGGACACCACCCATCGTTACACCTGCTTATTAACTTTTATGTCCACGTAATCGAGAAAATTACCTTCCCAAAGAAGTCTACCGATGATAAATTTAATCAACTCAAAGTTTGCCATTGGAGCATAGGTGTGAACAACAGAAAAAGCAGTAAACACGGCACAACCATGTCCCAAAGGGCCTCACAGCTTCTTTTTTCCAATCGTTTGTAACCCGTGTCATCGTCAATGTCATTCTGGCTGAGCGGGCGTACTAGCTCCAATTCGAAAGACAAACATTTGTTTAATACTATGCATAGCAAAAGTTCAGGCCTGACTGTCAATGAAACACACTTTAAACTTTATTCTTTCAGAAAAGACCTATTGTTAAACGAACATAGTTCAGAGGGATAACTTCAAGGCTTCGGTAATAGGCGATTTTCAGTGGATGTAGGCTTAAGTAAAGTAGTTCCGTTTACTTCCATTATTAAATAAAGTTAAATTAATTGGTAAAGGATTGTCTGAACATTGTGACAGCTTAGCCAAATGGCCAATTATTTGGCGTTGGGCCGGCTTTTTGGATCTACCTATCCTTGCCTTTATTACACTCTATTCTAGCAGTATTTCTACAAAATAATAAACCAGGATCAATGCAATTTTTTAAATTTGTAGACAAAAGTAATTATTTGAACTTGCGCACACCGTATCTCTTTAAACATGGCAAAGAAATACAGGATCTTTCAACTGCATGTTAACACCACCACTAATGAAAGTATCATTTTCTTGCACGAGATAAACACTCTCTCGGAGCCAATCCGAAGATGATTGAGGCACATCACGCGTCACACTATACACTGCACAAAATCGTCAATCCATATTAAATTTGAAGCACATTTTATCCTATCTTTATACGTACGACTGTGAAACTATTCTCCTTAAATCTCAACTTTGAAAGTTTACCTAGAAAATGAATAAATTGAAAAAAGGCTTTACTTAAAGCATTCACACATTCACTCATACAAACAAGTACAAGCAACATAGCTTAATTTCCTTTTCATTCTAAAGCGAATAACTTTCGTTTGAAAATATTTGTATGATGTCCCGATTTCATTCTTTTTACGCGTAAATCAGGTCCCAATTTCATTGGGCATTTCAAGAGGGCAATACTGCCCACTTTTCCAGTATTCTTAAATTCTGTGAACTAATTCACTCAGCTGCTTTTTCAAAAACCCCACAAGAAGGAGTCATTAGCAGCGTGGAATCGCGAGAGCTTGAAGAAATGAATATATTGATTATGCAGAATTATGCGTCCTGGTAATCCTGCTCACAATAACGCAATTGTCTTACCTTCTCTGTAACATATAACACTGTCCTCTTGAAACCCGACTGTCGCTCGCGCTGACATTATTTATATTTGGCTAAACAGAGTTGAAACGTTTTAAAAATCTGTCGAAGAGTATATTTGCAAGAAAATCTAACACGCACAACTTACATTCCGAAAAAAATTTGTTTAGTAGCTGTTTAATAAACGAAAAAATATTTGCCAATATTCTTACCACACCCTCAGATGACATTTTTAGGACAGCAAAGCTCTGTACTGTGAAATTAGTAAAATTTTTTGTTCGTCGACCATAACCGAATTTATATTGTTAAGACAGCTAAACAAGACCAGGCATTTACGGATAAATTCACCGACACATATATTTAATACTAAAAAGTCACTAAGTTAAAGGTTTAATTAATTTTTTCCTCAGTGGAAGCATATATATATATATATATATATATATATATATATATATAACACAGTCTACACT
>MNPL01000056.1:0-18750 GCA_002081605.1 Tropilaelaps mercedesae
TATATATATATATATATATATATATATATATATCTTGCATAAAATCTTACCGATACGTTGATGACGTCAACGCCAGAAAGGTTAACCCGGATTTTTTAGCAACAATCGTTGCTGCCTGCGCCCACCACCTAGCCAGCGTGGTCATGTAGGCGCCACTGTCCAGTCCAGCCTTTCTTCGTTGCAAAACAGGACAGGTGGTCACCGCAAATCCACAGTGAAGCTCGATATTTCTACACTGCGATTACATATCGTGTAATGCAAGAAGGTACGCGAATAAACTATTCGCTCTATATTATACAGCTTAGCCATAGGTGAGTGTGGCGGAGGACCAAGGGCCATCGTTTGAATAAGAAAACAAATTGGCTGTAGCCGTTGCAGTCTGCTGTCATGTTTCTCCGTTGAATCGGGACAGTAACAGCAAGAAAACGACATACGTGTGCTAAAACAAATCATGAGAAATAAAACCAGATAGGTATTATTTTCTCAATTTCATTCTCTTCTTACTTTGCCGTAGTTCTTACATTTTCATTAACGAGCTTTAACAAAGCCTAACATTCGACAGCCGAGTAGACCTGCCGTTTGTAAAATAACACTAAATGCTTATACCCTCTACATAAATTGCCGACGTCGCTCGGCTTAGAATGATCATTGCAGAACGTCTGCGTGTAGAATGTCTACGTGCAGAATGTCTACGTGCAGAACGCCGTGATACGCAGAGCCGTAACAGGGCCTAAAACACAACCCAGTAAAACCCTATCCCTAGCACTTGGATAAGAATGCTTTCCTAGGCCGAAAAGAGCTGACCTTCCACAGTAAACGAGTAGTAAACGGTACGGGGTGTACTTTTCTTAAAAACGTCCTCGCCAGACCATCGGCGGACATTGCGACGACTGTGTGACTGTCTGATGTGCTGACAATACCGTTCGCCGCTATAATATGCGACTGCTTAACGCCGACACCTATAAACGCAATGTATAGGAACTAAGGCGTAGACCGTATTCACCGACCTAACGACAATACGGACTCAGCAAGACATCGCCAGCGAACCCCGCACTCGCCAGAAATAGCCTAGTCGTTTCCGAACTTTAAAAACAGACGACCGTCACCGTGACCTTGCGCGCCCATTTACCCAGCTGATCGCTACGGTATACTTCCCCGGTAGGATTTTTTAGAAATTCGCCAGAGCCGAAGTGGAGATTAACAAAGAAGCAGTACGCAAACATTTTACGTGCGCTGGTCGCGAAGCGCGCTCCTCGGATCTACAAGTTCGTCGCGCGCTCGTCACAGACTGCAGTTACGAATTCCGCCTCGACGTCCGGGGGTGCTCAGAGGGGCACGACACCCGCATTCCGAGGCTTCTCTGAAGCAAATGCGTGCCCGTTTGGAGTCCACTTGCGCCCTCTGGGGTCGGAGGAAACCGCAATGAAAAGCATTCCTTTGTGGATATCGGCCTTTATTCTACGATCGCGTTGTTATGGAACCTATATGCAACCGCTCCGTCTGAACTGATTTGTCACCCGTTGGATCCATAGGGTGAATGCAAAAATTATCACAGCGAGATTCCGTTGTCGGCATTCAGCTCAGTACTGGTGCGGTCGATCCGTTTTGCGGTCCCCGGTGACGTCAACGAACACGGCTGAGTCAGCTTCAGTGGCTACCTGACAGGTTTTCCGAGGCAGATGGCTGCTAAAAAAATAAGAATTACTAATTTTTGAAGACAACCAAGTAGGGAGGGGAATTCATTAAGCGTTATTAACTCCTGCGTGTCTAGACGCAATCACTACATAGCTGGTTCACCCTGTACCCCGCAATGTGTGCCACTTGCCCTCGTTCAGTTCTCTTCTTTTGAATGTTAATTAAACTGGCTAAAGCGATTCCTTGCGTGTAACGAAGACATTTGATCTATCAGCTCCCACATTCACTCTACGGACTTACGATAATAGCCGATTTATTGCTGCGAGATGAAGAAGAACGCATGTTTCTATTGCCTTTAACTGCTTTCGCTTGCTTTGGTAGCACTGACGCGCTGTACTCACCGCCGTCATGATACCGTAACAATCTTTTGCACTCGAAGTTTTATCCAAACGTTGGAAGGACTTGTTGGCCTGTCAATGTTAATCATCGATTCAAAGATTACTTTGAGATACGGCGCCGTCCCACTGGAGGCCCGGTTCGGAAGTAACATTGTTGTATAAGTTGTATGTGTCGCAAAAAAACTGTTTACGTACTAGTAGCCAGTTTGCAATATTCCTGATCATATTTGTATCGGCCGAATAACAAAATAGAATTCTCTACGCGATTACGTTCACCGACATGTTTCTCCAGCAGGTGTCGTTAATCCTTTGTTTAAGCGTGTTTACGAAGTAAGGATACACACGAATATTCGTATATCGATTGATGTATAAATGTTACCTTATGTAACTCGAAGCTTTTCAAACTTCCAAATAGCAATAAAAAAGATTACCACGAGTGGAATACGTGGCGCTAAAAGCTGACAATTGCCGTCCAGAAAAGGCTTCATCGGGAGCCTGAATCAGGTTCTAACATAATGCCCAAGAGCAGACACAACACCAGCGTACCGACAACAAATTACGACCCTTCCGTGAGTTTGTGCAATTTAATTGGCTTGATACATACAAAATACTATTGAATTATACTTTTTTCGTGGCTTACGCAGTTTCATCCGCGGCCTTGTCACGATGGTCAACGAGTAATCCTCTGCAACGCTTTTGAGCTTCATGCGACAACGTGGACCCGGCCATGCGTAACTCTCCTATATACTGTCCTTCCATTTAGCTATCCAGTGTTTTTACTAGCGCATTTCTTTAGCTGTAATATGCCGGCACACTTGTTCGGTTCAAAGGCAAACGCTTCTACACGTGATAACTGGCATCGGCTTCGTCGTTACTTTTTATTGCGCCCATCCCGCCGCCACTGGTGCCATCGGGTGCATACCTACGAATCACAACACTTCAACTGCCACCCAGGATTCACCAGAGAAACGCTTCAAGCAGATCCAACTTGACACGGTACCGCACGGTATCAGTCAAGTCGAAGTTAAGCCCTCACGTGCCTGGCCCCCTGGTAAAGACCAGTCTGCGGTGCGATGTTCCGACTTCGGTCAGGAGACGAATGTCAATGGCGCAAACGATGAGAATCCGACAGAGTGGTTCCATGCTGTTTTGGTAATGTTGTCACACAGCTGATCGAGCTAGTGGATGCAGATGGGTGGATACAGCGTTGGAAAACAATCATTCGACCCTAGACTTGTGAAGAATTCTGTGCTTCCTCGACTCGTCGGTGAAGTTCCAGGAGACAAGGCTCGCGCAAGCATCCGATACGATCCGTGCCCACTCGGCAGACCCTGTTAGAAACTGCTGAGTGGCCACGCAAGCGCAGCTATCGCAGCTGTCTGCTTATATTAATGAATAATGACAGCGGCGTCTACCGCATTTCCTCCCCCTGTTTTCTCATCGTTCTCGCCTACAATCACAGGTACACAGCCGGTGTTTGGCGCCTGTCATTTCCAAACACCACAACCGAACATGCCACACGTCTAAGTTTTTTCGTTTGTTCACCCCTTTCAATACCATTGATCGACTTAAACGGAAATTACCTGATGAATATCGTTTTTCGACACGCGTCCGAGTGCCTTTCAAAAACGGATCGTACGCCCGATTAGGTGGTCGTTCGACAGTTCTATCCTAGGGTATTAGCGGCCACAAAGTAGCCCGCATAAACACACGCACACACACACACACACGCATATTATTGTTATCAACCAAGTGATAACGTCTAAGATGCAAGGGCAGCAGGTTTCCTTTGTTGTACCTTGGTGGCTCGAAATGCGTTGATATCGTTATTCCTGATTTTTGCGGTGACAAGCCTTCCAGCTAAACGCCGAATATAAACACACCGACAGCATTACATATACACGGAAAAAATAGGTGCCATTACATATTCAGCAGGCGTTTCATTCCGTCTTCGTTTGATTTCTCCTTCTGGAACCCTCAGGCTAGCTTCGGTTCTTTGACACACACACATCAACACATTCGTCTTCAGAGAACCGGCCTGAAATTACAAACATCCCGTTGGCATTCGACGATATATGTGACGCTCGAACACAAAAGCCTGTATTCATCCTCCATCCCTTGTCCCCAGCCCCTGACGCATACATGAAACCACGTGCGTCACTCCTGGGGATGCTGCAGGCCATAGGCCACAACGAGTTTTCCGCCGAAGACCAGACAAGCCTTCCGCATGAACGGCAGAGCATCTCTATCACCTCCAGCACCGCACCGTCAACGAAGGGCTTCTGCCATTACGTCAAAAGCATGCACAATATTAGTGAAACACCAACAGTCACCGGCATAAAGCCCGGTGAGATAGTCGGGTCCAACACCAGCACAAAGAACGAACAGCGGACGCTACCTCGTCTGCTATCCTCTCTCCGGGCTCGTTTATCTATTCTCGAACGTCGGCGAGTTCCTGCGCGAATTTTTACTCATATGCCAGAACAAACGGCGACACGGCGGATCATCGGGTCCCGTAGGGCCTCTAAATATGTCTGTCGGACACACGTACGGCTCGCGAGCGGAAACAGGCTCATGTTTCCACCCGGCTTTTGAGTCATAGTCGGAGCGCCTCCGCCTCCTCTTCCTCCTCCATTGGACAGGCAACTATACTCCGACGATGGTCAATAGATAACGCCATGAGAGAGCCAGATATCTATATACGAGGTGCGTCTGATACCAAACACGATATCCGTCTCACTGTCCCTCGATGTACATTAGACAGAAAAGTTAATGCGCGCAGGCTTATTATGGATGACAAAGGATCATATTTGGCTCCGTTCTGGGAAGAGTATAACACCGGATATTCTATACTCATCTGATAAAGGAAATTCGTCTTTGAATTCGACGATTATCACTAAAGCTCGCACAGCCTTGCCATGTTCTATAGCGAATTTGTTGGCTAGATCTGCGATAGTCTGCTTTATCGCAGCATCCCACTTTGTGTTTATTGAGCGGATGTTGTACGACATCCCTACTTAGATTGGCATGATTTTGACTGTGGGAGTTGGCTCACCAATGGCTGTTTCTTTGTGGTAATTTTCTAGTAGACGTAGATACGCGATGACTCTGCACGGAGCCTCGGTCAACGAATGGTCGCCACATTGCTCCGGCGGCCAAGGCAAATAACCGTTTAGCCAAACATCGTCCAGCTGGAAATATGCTCATATGGAACCCTACCAAAACGTTGTCTCCGCATTCACTACTAATGAAGTCCTTTAAATATTTTCTCCGGTTGCGTCAACTTACAATTCAAATCAGTGCCATTTGTTGAACACAACCCTCCCAAACTCAACGATGCCAAACGGCGTTTTTCGTAAAATTAAGCCTTTTTGTTGGCGCCAGATCGCTGATTCACCAGTGAGTGGCGAGGCGTCAATGTTTCGACTATGTGGATCCCTATTATAACATTGACATGTAGGTCGCTCGCTTTTCGTAGCTTATGATAACCACGTATGCGTAGGCCGTAGATCTTCCCGTAAATTCCACATAGCTGAGTGTCGTACAAAGCGCAGGTTGATGCCACGGCACGTAGAAATAATATCACTTTCAGTGGGCTTTAATATTTTAGTTAGCAATACCTACCACGAGTAAAATAACAAAATAGGAATATCGATGTAGACTTAAAATTTCCACAAACGCGCTTGAGCCTAGACATAATTAGTTTCAAACAATAATATATATATATATATATATATATATATATACCAGTGGTGATGATAACTCTACTAATAATTATATTCTGTTAATTAAGTTAAAAAAATCCAAAGAGTAGATGCACAGATCGTGTCTTCGTGCAATATCAAAAAATGTTTGAGAAGCACACACAGACACTTTCCGCACAGTCGTAAGAAAAAATTCGCATTCTGCACCCCAATCCAGCATTTCCTTGGCTGAGTTCGCACAATGTTCACTTGATGTTGTTGGGTGAAAGCTATAATGTTGTCTTTTCCTTGGACAGAAATTAGCAGAGAAAATGAAGGACCACAGATAATTCCAACCAGAGGGAAGAACGTGGAGAAGTAGTAATAGTCACGTTTCATCCATCTCTCTCTCTCTATCTCTCTCGCTGCGTGTCCATGATGATCGAGCTGCTTCGTTTTCCTCCGGTTTCCCCACCAACAGCAACTATTTTTCTGAGACGTGACCAAACGTTATTACTTCAGGCGAACGCGTCCTAGGTAGGAGACTAAAATAATGTGCTGGCGGATGAACCTTATCGATAAAGGCGCTTACGAAGCAACAAAATCAGCCTAGGTCCATCGGACTATAAGCGGATGTCACACCTCCGCTTCTCGTTCGATCGGCTTGCGTTGACACAGCCACCATCTCCCGGTGCGGTTGTCAACTTCGGTTCAGGTAGCACATGACCGTGGGCGACCGTTCACCAGCGCCAGAACCAGCTCTTACCGTCGTCGCCGCCACCAGAACAATCGCTTCAGGTGCAAACACATTTCACTCGGAACAGCCAGACAAGCGGCGACTCGAAAGAACGCTCCGCCAAGCCCTAGTGAGCAGCATTTGATGTTTTTGATCGATCAGAAAATCCGGCTTTTCTTCGTTGGGTCAGTACCACACCGGGAAACCGAGTAGGAAGAAAAGTGTACTGAGTAAGAACACGGAATAGACAGTGTTAGGGCCACCCAGTCAATTAGATGGAAAAGACGCAGAATAAACAACGGAAAATTTCTTTGAGTTGGGGATGAACGCGACAAGTCGCCTCACTAATCTGAAGCCAGCTTCACTGAACTACAAGCTCAGCAAATAAATTCTAGGTTCAAGTTCACAGACAAAATTCCCGCCTCGCCGACCAACCTCGAAGAGGTTACCACTCGTTTGGTAAATGCTTGAACATGTTTCCAGCTTCCAGTGGCCGCTCAGTAATCTGATGATCAGAAGTCTTGCCGAGGTGAGTAATTCAAGATGCGGTCAGTTTATTTGCGGAGAACGTTAGCGTCCGAATTGCTTGAAGCAGTCTCTCAATGGACGGCGTTTGTGGGCGCAGCTGTTAATCAATTTCGATTTCACCGACCTCTGTCTATGTCGTTCGTTGTAGGCAACAACAACGCCACGTCGGGCACCTTCTCACTTCGCACCGTTGGCCGAGTGTGGTACGTTAACGAGCATTAATGGCCCTCGCCAGAGCATCATTTTCCTGTCGGACCATCACGTTTCGAATTTCTGTGCGACACTTCGCGGAAAATGTGTTCAGGCACGTGCGTAAAGCTGAAAGAGGCGACGAACAAATTCCCTAGGCCGCGCGCGATAGCACAACTAACCGCAGTTAAACATTGTTCAATTAGAGCCGTGCCAAATCAGCAAAGATGCTTCGCTGGGTCTGAGTAAAATGTCTCAGTTTTTCGGGGTCGGACATCGTAGTTAGCGAATGCTCTCTGGCAAACGCACGCCGCCCTACAACCGATGTAACGCAATCTGGACAACCGCTTGGCCTACCCATTAAAACCACATTCGACAGCAAACTGGATGTGGACAGGCGCGCATGGTACGTTCCGTATCGAGAACAGCTGCGGCATTGCACCTAATACAGTGCTAACAGTGGCAAATTGTTGCGGCAAAACGCCTAACCCAGTAGCTATTAGCTTGGATGAGTAGGGTCCCAGTATTAGGAAGCAGTGACGACAGCCAGATCAATCAAGTTTCAATGAATTAATTCGATATGCCAATACAATTGGGCCACTCATGGTAACTAAATGATGGAGAGGTAATACTGCTCACTTGACTGCCATATTTCCATCGAAAACTTCCTCAGGACTGATCAGCAGCCAGCGTTTAACGTACACAGTATCGCGTTCGGATTTCTCCATACGGCGGACGCTAATACACGTAGATGTACAATAGCGACGCGTCTTTCTTTAGCAACTAACGAAGTGGTGATGCTGTCCACAATCGAAGAGGCAATCCAGCCAGGGGTTAGACTGCGTCATTAAAAAAAGATAAGGGCGAATGTTGTAAATTCACACAACAATGCTTTTCCAATTTCCTTTTCCAGATTTCCCTACGCGAGAAGCAAGACACATCTGCATATTAATTGTCGTCGTCCGAGTTGATGGCTGGCGCGCTAGATAATAACACGTAACCAGGTCTGCTAGGTGCGGTAATACCGCTCGGGCGTCTGGCGTAGTATAAGTTGCTGAATTTGCTACGTCGTCAACAACAATGTTTTAAGCTTGATGACGAGCACAATCTTCTTGTTCGACGTAAGCCAATATCCGATAAAGCTATATCAGAAAAACGTCGGCTTCACTGTTAGGGGTTCCACTAGCCAGCATAGGCCAGAGCGAACGGCCTAATCGGAGCGCGTTTACGCGCTTTTGTTCTGCAGGCCAATAAAATTTATCCATACCATTGCACACGTATGCAGCTACTCCGAATGGCTTTGCAGGTCCTAGTATCAGCTGGTTCCAGTACTTGCGTCGCACAAAATACGAGCACAGCGTCTCGTCTGAGATTGGCTTTCCATCGGCAAACAGGAAGCCGTCTCCACAGCCTTGCAACACGCCACAAGAATAGCACAGGGAAAGAGCCTCGTCTCGCGTTGTTGGATGCCGCCCAATGGGAATTCTTCCAGCGACGAAGAACAACAGAGGTTGATTTGCCGCCTTAAAGTGGTTTCTGGTAACGGCTAAAAGAACGTAGGAGCGAGGCGTCGAACGATCCAGCTAAGGAAATAGCCGCCGATGACTTCGTGGCATCGCAGTCTCGCCGGAAGTGAATATCCAAACAGAAAAGCCGACGTGCACCGGAGTAGAAGCTGCTGCGGCATCTGTAGCTAATGCGCCCTGACTATATGTCAATGCTTGGCAAGTGGTAGCGTTGATAATATGAGAATCTTAATAGTTAAACGAACGAAGAATATAATATTATTTCCCTGTGATCTAGATTTCACTTGGTACTACCAAGTGAAACCTAGATCTAGGCGGCATCTGCCTCTTCACTCCCAGCAGGAGTTTTGCCCCAAGAAAAACTAGAAAACAAAAAAGAACGATTTTCTTGAATGTTAAATGTACAAATACACGTGTGCTTTTACAGTTGTTTTTTTCGTTTAACTTATAATTCGGGCGACGGAAGGGCGGGTGTTTTACGTTCTTGCATAAAATACTCGGCCTCGACGTACCGGGCCAGTCGTCCCGATGCTGCTCAACTGATAGGCGACGTACGAGTATTTTTATGTTACGCCAATATACGCAACAGGGCTATCTCGAAACCCAATTCCCGCCCAGAAAGTTTTCGTCGTCTTTGAAGCGAAGGCATCGTTCTTGAAACTCTAGCGCAAGCTTCGCTGAAGTCCGACGAATTCAGCAGAGTCAACGGTTCAACAACGAAACCAAAGGTCTTATAAGTAAGCTGATACGTAGTACGTCTGCAACGTATGTAGGAATCCATCATGCAAATATATGACGGTCGCCGAATACGTCCGCCTGAAAGTGAATTCGGCAAGGAATCAATCACTTCAAGATGACCTTCGGCCGAGATGCCCCATAAGCTACTGCTCGAGCTCGAAGAACTTCAATGTGAATGCTTTCGTACACTGGCACCGCAAACAGGCGTTGCTTTATCGAGTAACTCCGGAAATTTTATCCAGTTGCGTTCCATTTCCATCGTAATCGTGTGCCATTGGTTGTGCAACGCACTTCATAGCGTTCTACTGTCAAGGTGTGACATTCTGCTTACCTGAAACAGATGCGCTCTGGACACTTGATCGAGCTTGGTCTTGTCGATGACTTTTACAGCGACCTGTTCGCCTGTGAACACGTGTCGTGCCTGTTTGACCACGGCGTAATGACCACGCCCGAGTGTCTCCCCCAGATCATAAAGGCCAGCTATCTTTGTTCCGTCCATGCCGGTCGCTGGAGCCGGAACCAGCTGTGCAGTTGCAACAGCTGGGGGGGCCCCGAGGGTGCGAGGTCCAGCAGGGACCTGCCGACCGCCCACCCCCTACGGCGCAAACTGCTCCTGCGGGGGTTCCCTCTACGACCTCCGTGTTTGAAGGAGCTGTTGAGAACTGACAAAAGCACTGCCCGCCAACGGGCTACGGACCGTCAGTCCGGTCTCTGGACGCTATCCGCCTCATCGCATCCTGAGCTGGGTCGGCCTGAAATTGATAACGAGGAATGAACGAGCCAAATTAGTAATCACAGTGGAACGCTGTAATGAGACGGAAGTACAACAGAACTCGTAATAAGGGACGAATGTGGGCAATGCAGAAAGACGCCATAGGGGTGCTAGCTCATTGTAGGATGGTAACGAAAATATATTTGTATTTGTTGCGTACGACACAGCGCTAATATATGTGGATGCGGCGTATAAAAAAATGTTTGCCCCTGGACAGCTCGACGACGGAGACAGTCAACATCGTCGAAGGTCTTGCTTTTGTTTGGACACAGATTCAGCGGAATGGCAGGTGCTAGTTGTCGATATCATGCCTTGGATCATGTTTATTCACACACGTATGAGGCACATGGCCAAAAGCGATCTGAGCGGTCTCGAAGCGCTTCACCCTTCCTTTTCGCCTTCAGTATCGGAGAAGTCGATGGCTTCCGCAAACGACAGAGCAACGCCGTCGAATATCGAACAACAAAGATTGGTGTTTTTTTTACCTAGGTTTGTCTTATTTGGACACCGTGGCTACATTCGAGTTGCTGTGGTGAAACTTCTGTGTACCGTCGACAAAGTCGCATCGGTTTGTTGGCTAGTTGTCTATCGCCGACGTTGGCCGACGGTTTAATAGATGTTGGTGTGTTTTTGCGTCTGTCGCATTGCAATGCTGTGTTTATCGTTTCGTAGAACTCGGCGAGCTAAGTTCTATATTTATATTTGGATTATTTGGTGACGAAACACCTAATGTTAACGATTGCCTGGAGCACTGCTTAGAAATGCGAACGAAGGCAGTTTTGATTCTTCTTTATCGATGTTTAAACGATGCATCAAAATTTTATTTGAGCGTAAACGTATCCTTCACTCCGCAAAGACAGGCCATCCAAGACAAGGGCTAAATAATGTCTCCGATTTTAAGAGTTTCCTGCTTCGGATTGAGATGTCTTCGAATAGTTTGGCAGAAAAGACTGCGGAGATGAGCAAAATGTCCGGATGGTTTATGCAGGCGAGACATTCATTTTTAACTTACATCTCCTCTCGTTGATTTTTCCAAACGGACGCAAGGCTTGAAGATGATAGTGTACCGATAGGTGATCTAATATCATTGTGGAAATATGAGAGCTATGCTGTATTCAAAATCTTACACAAGAATCGAATATCGAGATGCTCAACAAGGTCCATGTATTTTCCATTCTTTAAGCCGTTAATCCTTTACTGAGAGTTTCTGGCAGTTATTTGCTTACATAGGACCAATGGTTAAATCTTACTTTAGTGGAAATTGTGAGTTTTGAAGGTATACCCTTTAGCGACCCGAAACCGCAAACAGCGACGTTATTACAAGGTGGCATAGTCATATGTACAATAAAAATCATAGGACGCCGATAAGCTAGACTCACTATACGAGGATATTATATTCCGACTAGACGCATCCTCTATATCTTGCTCGAACTGCACTGTCAAACATCCATGAAAATTGATGCTTTGCACACATACACACATATGCGAGAGCTACCTGGTTGAGTACGGCTAACTATAGCCACATTGTACTGCTGATACCGAACAGGACGTGTTAATAAAGCACATAGTGCCAAAACAGAAACTAACTATTCAAAGCAGTGCACCCCAAAATAGCGGTAGATGTGTTAAGGACGACAGGCACGTTTTCAAGTATTTTTAAACCTACAATCGCTAACGAACGATGTAAAACTCGTCGGAGAACGGCGCGGTGTATGCGGTTGTCGACGGACCTCGATTTGTCCAACACGTGCATAGCATGCGTTTGGCCAATATGCGTATTACCATATATTATGCTATCGAGTCACAAGGGACGACGAGTGACCTTAGGAAATTAATTCGTTGGCCATCTTGCCAGCTCGAAAATTGGAACACGACGACGAAGATTTTCGTTTAAGTGACGTAATGATCTGTCATGAAACAATCATGGCGCCAGGCTGAAAAACGAATGCGACCGAGCTGTATATAAAAACCTTGCGTTCAGAATAGTGTTCCGTTGCAAGCCGTACTGGGCCTCAATGATCAGCCTTATCCGCACCGTATTTTCTCTTCACGTTCAGACCGCAATAATAACTACGTATGAGTTACAATTTCTTTCCTAGTACCCAGTCCTGTTTCTAGCTATTTCTATGTAAAATTTCATTTCCCGATTCTTAATCAACGTCGCACAAAATGCTTCGTAAAAAATTCGGGTAGTACGACGCATTAAAAAGCACATATTGAATCGCTGACATCGGGATTTAGTACTAATGTTTTATAGCATCGAACCAATCCAGGCCGAATCGAGATCGTCATCTTGACGGCGTCCTAAGTAGGACAGGACTACGAAACGTTACGTGGTAAACCACTCGTAAACCACTCGTGCGAAATGATTATAGGCCTGTCGCGAAGGAGCTTAGACTGCCAGATGACCTATTAGGTCACCGCGTTCAGGGAAAAACACGTGGCAGACCCACCCTCCCATGTTCATTACTGCGTATTTTAATATCGCTCCGGTACACTACTTGTAGCCATGAATAGGACTCGAAGAGAACCAGCGCAGCTGCATGTCACACCGGCGAAGATCGATACACGATTCATCCAGTGCCAAACCTCGGATAGGGACGAATTCTGTGCGAGAGGATAATTAAATCAATAGATGTAAAGGAACCTAAAGTAATGCTATGGGATTCATACACTTCGGGTAGCCTGCGGGAAAGGTGTAATAGGGAAACAGTGTTTTTGCTGTTGTCTAACGTTTGTCAGAACAAATCGACACAGGTAAGTCCTGAATGTCCAATATTTTAGAAGACAGAAGCAAATGTAATCACCACATCTAATAATTGTCCCGGTTCATTTTCGCGTCTCTATTAAGTTCAGAACTCCGACCTGCGAATTGTGAAGTAAAATTTGACGGCGCTGCAGGCTTCGCATCATCCACGACTCTCGTAGAATATATACGTATATATTATGATAACTAATCACAACAAGTGTGTTCACCTGCACTCCTTTTTTACCTACAAAGCATCGTCACCACTGTCCCTATACGAAAGACATGGGCCTTGCAGACATTCGCGTCTTCCCGAACCGATTACAAATGATAACGGCGTAACATCACCGTGAAACAAAAGGTTCGCACCTTTATGTAGCATCAGCGAGTTGTGGGCGCCGCTTGCGAGCGGCAGCGCAACGCGTTGTTGTCTGCGAAAGAGAACTATTCCGCTATTTTATTCACTCTGAAAGTGTATCAGGCTATACAATGCCAGACCACAGATCTTCTGCTAAAGTAAAGCAGACAAGCTCAAATCTCTGAGGCTAGGAACTGTATGTGCGGTCTCTGAACGCGGCGCAGTTAGAAAACGGCAGGGCGTGTCGATAAATCGCTATACAGTTTTAAACGCCACTTCATACCCTTTTCGTCAAAAGGAAAACTAGGTCTGTTGTACAATATGAACTCGACTGTCAGGCCGTCACTATTTTGAAATTTCGCGAGCGTTGCCGAATCCCGACTCGTTTGTCGATCTTCGCTCGGTTGTGAGAACGGACGAGAGGCACCATCGTGTGTTGCCCGCCATACTTAGATGTGTTGCTCATGGCCTCAGGGGTAGTTCCGCGCGTAATCTATTCTCTACAAAAAAAAAAAACAACGTTTTTCTTAATACGATGATGATTCTGTATTAATTAGAAATCGCTGCTAGTCGCACAGTGGTTTTGTTCACGTTGAAACGTTTCCACAGCGAATTCACTGCGTCTGTTCTCACAGTGTCTTCCTCCGCTGACGAAAGGATGAAGAAAAAAACCTTGGCGGCGCACGTATAAGTCGATAAATGAAGCTCATGTGTTCAACGGACAGGAATACATGAGTACCTCCCGTTGGTCCCCATTACTTCGCCTGCTATCATATGGCGTGTTAAATGGCTGCTGTCTAAATAAGCCAATGCGGCGTATGTAGCCGTAGCGACCGCAACGGCCTTGCTGTTGTTATCGGGCATCTTTGATATTATTGCTGTTGTTGTTACCACAACCCATACAACACGTACAGTACAACGAAGGACTACAAAACGGGGTCAGACGAGCGACGCCGCCTGACCGCTCCTTTGGCTGGCACGCGTCCAAACAGTTGGCAAATTCTTGGACCATAATGGCCGACGACCTCGAGACGAAACTGGGTGACATGCTGGCCGTAGCCAGTTATGCATTAATAAAGTTGATTGTCGGTTATTTCGTTCGCTCCCAAATTAATGAGCTTTGTCAATGACAGGAAGTCGGTTCTTGTCCGTGCAGCAAGACAGGGGCAACTCGTTAAATACTTGATGGGGGGAAGAGAGTGATGTGAAAAGTCTATACTAATTTGGGTAAGTAAACAATCTAAAGTGTATGTTTTTTTTCGCTACTGCCACACTCTCTACCGCGGTTTGAAGACTTTTCAGCGTCAATCCAGGTAGTTTATGCAGGACTAGAATGGCGGACCTCTATACAAGGTAGCCTCATAATATGAACGTACACATATATTCTATTCGTTGTATAGCAGCGCGGTCGCTTCTGTTTGCAATATCGGCGCGGTAGCACGCAAGTAGATGAACGCGTTACGTGACGCCGAGAGATCGCCATTGACCAATTTCCTTTTTAAACAAGAAGTAACCTTTCCTAAATATTACTATAAAATCCAAACTAACCCAGGCTGGAACAGAGTATAGATCTTTTTCCCTTGTTTTCACTGAAGTGCTTAGTATATCCACCAATTTATAAGAATACCGAGGTATTATTATGCTGTAGGCAATTCTCTATTTTTGTGTCAATTTAGTTGATTTATTAAGTCGAGTCGTCGACCGCATTAAAAGCGGCGTCTGTTCTTTACGACCAGCTTCTAGCTAGGCTGCCATAACATAAAGCGTATCGTTATCTGGCGCGTTGCAGACTCGCTATCGTTTAGCCTACACGATAGATAGTTCAGAATCGTGTAGATCTACATGTCATTAGGTAAATCAATAACGACAAAATCAATACCACCTCAAATCAGTTTCACGTTGACCTGGCAGAAACCCGTTTTACCAAGTGCTGAATGAAACAATAATCACACGATTGTCTTGCACGGCAACATCACTATCATCATTACGTTTTCACTAAATTCAAACTACCGTAAATCTTATACACTCACACTTCTTAACTCGTACCACCCCTTCCCATTCGCTGACTCCAACACAAGCCCCAAGCAACCGCAGGTGACCATCATTGCAATGATACCGATGTCGTGCGACGCTCCAAGGAGCTCCACCCCAAATGAGCCTGTCTTAAAGCCTAGAGAGGTAAGCGCAAAGTACCTCGACAACGATTAAAATGTCGTTTTCCCCACGAATATCTGCTGTGGATTACCGTACCTAGCAAATATTGCAACTGAATACACGTTCCATTGAAGAAAATATTTTCAAAACATGCGAAAGCCAGTGGACACTTAATTTACGAGGCTCGAATTGGCTACACGTCTAGTGATTTATAATGTCGATGCGGCTAGAACACAGCACTGCGATATATTCCAATCAGCCATGCCGAGCATCGGATTTTCTCAGGGGCACGCGTCCATCCGCACCCTCACAAACAATAAGCGAAGTCACCTTTACGTAAGCTTAGCATACGACTTTTGAGTGGCTTATCGTAGAATAGTCCGACAGATTGTGTCGTCGGAGATAAGAAAAGTTATGCGAACACAGTAATCAGTCTGGGACAATACACACTCCTCTTCGTAGTGGCAGTCTTCCTTGGCGAATCCCAAGATTCCGCCAAGAGTTGTTCCCACAGCCTTGACTGCTTCTCAAACTCACTTAGGTGGACTTAGGTGTGGCAGTCGACTAGTATATAGTCGACTGCCACAGGCCAGTACCTCTTGCCAATTGGCCGTCGGGTCTAAATGCTAATGGACATCAATAGTATGCGCCTTTCCAGTGTAACTATATACGCACTATACCTCCCCTACATCTCGATCATTATGAAGCAGTCAACCAATATCGCAGTCGATGGACGTCTATCTTGAGCGGACCAGAAAAAATGCAATAAAAGCAGCGGCTACTCGCAGAAAAGCAGCTTTTGCATCTTATAGCACTCCTAGTAAAAGTCTGGCGTCGAAACACGTGACTGGTCAGCCAGAACGACCGACTTGTCTAGGAGGTACTGAATATGACGGGTATCCCTCTTCAGGACGAGCACTGAATACAATGAATGTCCACAGTCAATGCAGGGCTGTGCCTTCCTTCTCGTCATAACCTGTTTCGTTTTTATTTTACGTGGTATAATCATCTCCCCTATCCATCATGACAGCGCAGTACCACCTGTCCATGTTGCCCGGCCTTTGCCAAGATTCCCCGGCGGGCGTTGGCACGCCCGTGTGAGATTATACATATATGAACACCCGCCGTTGTTAACCCTGAGCCCTTAACCCGACAGGGAAAAACCTGACGGACTTCCGAGCGAACCGACTGGCAGGTAGTCAGCTAAGAAATACGTCAATCGCACATCGCCAGCTCAAGTGGCAGGATTCCTTTGGCGGGGAGAATGCACAACTTTATACGCTGAACCGAACATAGGACATCGCTGAGAATATTATTTTGTGGCATCCTTAAAATGACGCCGTTGCTCACGTCGTGTTTCGCCGAGCCACGAGCCACGGCAGGGTGAATTGTTTTTCGCATATCGAACCCTCGCGCGCGGGCGTTTCTGATGCACTTCTGACGTAGGCTAGCCGTGTAAAGGACTCCGCCGGATGCAAAGTGCTTCTTCAGCCAACGAGTTGCATCTAGCCTATTGCTTTTAGTGCATAGTAGCGGAATCTGAGGGCCTTTCAGAGGTCGCAACGTCTTCCACTTCGTCTGATCGACTAACCTCGTAGCTATAAATAACGGACCAGGACAGGATCGGGCACCGGTCCGACCCGGACGGACTCATAGGTGTAGCGCACACCTGGCACTTGGACCAAAGAGTTTTTCCGTAGCGAAATTATGCCACCCACGTACACGAGCGTCTACACATGCATGTATATTACTTGGATAGCATCTTTTTCCTTTTCTTCCCAACCCAAACAGTACTCGCGGCGATGAATGCTTCGGTCGGTCTTGCTCTGTCTCCTGGGGCAAAACGTCGACGATGTCATCAGCCCTGCTACAAAGACAGCTCTTTCGTACAAACGGCGTCTTTCTGCGCTGTCCTCTTCCTAACAATGAACGAACAGCCACCCGTTTTACTTTTCGCGTAAAATTTTTTTGTCGATTGCTGACACCGTACACGGCCAGAATCAGACGAAATGTCTGATTCTCAAGTGCGACTCAAGGTCGCTCCCTCTCGTGTGCCTCAAACTTCGCCGTTACATTCGACACGTGTTCTACGCCGTCTCTACTGTGCTGATTGTGGCATGAAACACCAACAGCTAATCAAAATATATTGAAGCAGCTTGTAAATGTCTTCATGTGATAATGGACATAACAACTGCCGGCAATACGAGCACATGCGTGTCGAATGGAAGACGTACCCCTATGCAGACTACGTGACGCTTGTGCATGAAACGTGCCGTATAAAATAAGCAGTCACTGGATATCCGAAGAATACAAAGACGGAATCTAGAAACAGCGACATACCATCGATTGTGATGATACCAGTACATTGTGTACATGACAAGGAAATAATGAACGAAAACAAGGCTGTACGACTCCGGGGCCGTAATGGGGACTAGGTTGGAATAACATGATGTGGACTTCTGTCTACAAGGAAAAAGGATGTATTTACGATGGCATAAAAGGAAAGAGCAACCCGGCTCTGATTGGTAAGAGACTCTGCGCAGTGTCAGCTAACACCGGACAACTTGTTAGCCTAAGTTTAGGGATCTTCAGTCAGAGGATTTTCAAGCGGGGTCACTTTTATGCCGTTTCCAACGGCATATAAAAAGAAAATTGCTGTGGAGTGCAATGAGAGGTAGCCCCGCCCTACCGTACACTCCAAAATGACTCGCCTTTTTACAATTTAGTGACATTAGTGGCATCTTGTGTACACTATGAAATATTGCATAGATCACATTATTCCTTGTAACTCTAAAATAGCTTAAACTGCCACCAAGTGTCACATCAAACTATCGCGAAAATACGTGCGAAATAAAAACATTCACGTTGCCAGGCCACACTTATACGAATAAACTCTTGTCAATTAGGATCCCTATAGCATGGAAGTATTTGTATTGCTTAATCAATAGAGCACTGCATTATCTCGCTGTAAAGCAATAGCCGGTAGGGTTTGATTACTCGATAAACGGCAGAACTCCGCCTTTATCTCGTCCTTCGCTCGGTACAACCGTTAGTAGGCCATCAAATAAGCAAATTCCGTCTCTGGAACAGACCTTATTGAATTGACCTTTATCACTTGGCATTGCGAGTCAGTAGAGCAGAGCAGAGCAATTCGCATTCGCCTAGCCTAATCTCAACATTAAGACATTCGTTATTCGTTGTCCTGGAAATGCCCATGTCTTGAGGGGGTCCAGTGGAAATTATCCAGTGCAAGCCAAATTATATGCATATATATATATATATATATA
>MNPL01000057.1:0-33742 GCA_002081605.1 Tropilaelaps mercedesae
TATATATACATATATATATATATATATATATATTAAGACCGCGGGAGCACGATCTTCTCACAACAAGGCATTTTCGACAAAAAATTGAATAAATACCCTTGGTGTTACACAGTTTTTTAGACATGTCATTCAAATAAGGTCTACGAAGAAGCTATACATCAATGACGTTAGGCGTTCGAAATAAAAACGAAATCCTTCTCCCAAGGTACCGTTAAAACCACACATAACCAAACACTGCATATGTACACTGGCGGTGTACATATGCGCCACTAACTATGGCCACTACTGATAAATCTTATTTTTTAAATGGCGGCAGCCTGATCAAGCACAATTTTGCATTTGCAAAATGGTCTCATCCATTTTCGGGAAATATTTTTAAGGTGTACATGGTAGCCGTTAATATAGCTTTTGGACATGTTACTAAATGTAACTAATAATATTGCGTGTCATCGTGACAGCTCCATTTATTTTAGATGCCAACAACTCTAGAAATTTCTATAATCACAAATCAGCGATGCCGCCGAGTTACATTATATTAGTGATATCCAGTCACCTTTCAGTGAGAACCTGTGCACAATACCGTTACCGTTGATAAAAAAAACTTTGTGTGGGCACTGGTGGAATAACTTAGAAAAACGTAATTGGCAGTCTGCTACAGTTCGATAGAATACACAGGCACGTAGTATGGAGCCGTGGGAATATTTGCCGTGGGAACATTATAGTTCAATATTTTAAATATTTTAAATATTTTAATACATCAATTTCAGAATATGAAATTTAGGCAGTAAATTCTCTAAGATTTATGAAAAAATATATAAAAATAGACTAAGTGTAGTAAATATAAAATATTTCTGTTTAGATTAAAGATAAAATTACATTATTAAGTATAAATATCTAATCTTAGGAATAAGATTTTATTATAACATTGAGATGAACTTTGATTGCTAAACTAGAATAAGGCTTTTCTCCTAGATTACAATGGCGGTCACGCGAGATCACTGAAAAGAGGCTCATTGAATGATATTCGCTACTAGAACGTCACACTTCCTATTAAACACGTAGAATGTGTGATGCTTTTTTTGGCGTATGAGCATGCATATGAGCTACGAGATCGAGTAACATGCAAGAAAAGATGTCGACGGTAAGGATGAGTAACAGAAAGATATAGCTTGCCTGAACGAACAGTCGTCAGGAAGAACAGTCATTATCTGTTCTTTTTCTACTTCATGCTGATGCTTAAGTTCAAATTGTTTTACGTGTCCTGTGTGCACACATAAGAGTCAACAGAACAGCAAACACGATCCCATTATGATGTATTACGTTTATGTATATATACATTCATATATGTATATATACATTCATATGAATATATACATGCATATAGTGCATGTTTTTCAATTTTGCAGAGACTCTGGCGAATTATTACGATTTATAAAAATGTAAAAGGCAAAACCTACTTTACACAATGAAAAAAGCGTGTAGTGGTAAATTTGATTTTATTGAAATGTCTTGTAAAGTGCATCCATGTAGAGGGAGGTTGTTCGCGGTTCGAACGTAACATATTCCCGATATTATGGGATTTCCTTCGATGGTTTGGTGTCATACTAACAGCATGTCTCTACGTCACTAATCTAAAAATTCAGTACATTGCTTTGGAGTCCGTGCGGCTCTTGAGCACAAGAAACTCGAGTGTTCATCGGGTTTCTTGTGTTCGACGAACACTCGGGCATAAGTACTCATTTATTTGGCCCATTCTTTCTTCTTTTTTTTGCGCATGACTCTATCGCGCCTACAGCCTCTCATGCCTGCTGATCCTCACTTAATATGGACATCACTATTCTCGTAAGTGTTTAGACTCTGTCTGTTTTCCCCACCCAAATAATTCAACCATCAGACAATGGCCATGTGTGGTTGTAAATGTTTCGTTTAGTTATTCTTGTGGTAGAAGCTACTATTGTGGTGGAACAACGATTTTAAGATAGACCCAGCTGGAAGAACGTGCCAAGCACGTAAGAATAGCCATGAGGAATAAAAAAAGTGGAGCGACTAAGAGGAAGTATAACTATAGATTCCAATTAACCGCACACTCGCTTCTCTTGCGCTAAATGAAGAGGTGGATTCAAGGAATGATACTCAATATTCTATTGTATAAAATATCAAGCCGGTATAAATGCGATTTGGACTTTCGATAAGATCACTACATGAAAAAATACAATGGATACAAATTTAGACAGCAGAGAAAAAATATTTTTGTGTTTTATATAAAGTCTGATACATGGGAAACAAATATAATACGCTTGCAAGGAACATGGTCTCGAAGACAATCCACATACGAGGCAAGGGAAAAATAGATTCGAATGCAGACAAAGAAGCAGTCGCAAAATGGTATTATAAGTGCAATCACTCGTTCCAAAAGCAAATGTGTTCCCAACATGAAGTGTAAGACGCTGACCGTCTGATATTGGGAACATTGAAGTGTTACAGGACGCCCAAGTACTACCAAAGTTTAATGAATATTATAGGGTTTAAACTATTTGCTTATTACGATTTAATGTGTAGTTAATCACGCATATTAGAGTAATAACGTTCGCGGTCAAACGTATATTTTTAAATGTGTTTCAACAAATACCATATTTAAAAAGTTTCTACTTTCAACTTTTACTTTCATTTACATATTTGTGCACAATATCCGGAATGTCGAAGACACCTACACACACACGCAGCGCCTTGCGGATTAACTACATGGATCTCAGCATTGTGTTCCGTTCGGAAATAACTTTGGAAAACAGGATTTCAAATGGTATTTTATAGCCCGTGGACCAAAAGTAGTGAAGCCCATCTAGCTGCTTTTACCGCTGGCGATTCGCTATAAGCGCTCTTACGCCAGTATATACCGGTGCTTGAAGCCTGATGAATGTACAACGTGATTAAATGCAGTTTTTTAAACCTCTTACTTTCGACCCTTCCATGTGCTCCCTTATTTGGGCAGGTTACTTAGTCAAGAAACAGTATGACTCGAGATCCACGTATTTTCTTCTCAAGTGGTTTTTTTCCTTGGTTAAAACGGTGTTCTATTTCTTAACATTTTGTCATTAAATTATTTCGCACTGATCTTGAAGGGTCAGAAATAATTGTGAGACATTGTTTTGAGAAATATCCTTTGCAATACTTGTTTTATCAATGTAATAGTTACGCAGAGAAGTAAGCTAAAAGGCAATACAGCTAAAAAGAATACACAATTGACGAATAAATATTTATTCACGTTTCACATCAACATATAGATCAGATTTGTCCTAATACCAGTACTTTACAAAAAAGATCTGTTTTAGTTGCATATAATGCTAAAGACCCCTGAAGAATGGGCCTAATTGAACGATTTGAGTCACAGTATATCTTGTCGCGTGTTCACATAGTGTTCCTTTATACAAACATTTATAAAGCTTATTATGGACTTCTGTGGTGGTCTTCTTCGTCTTCAAACTTGGCCAAACTTCGTAAGTCCTGTTAAGATTTCTCAGAAAAGCCTTTTAGGGACTATGCACAACTCTGCGAATGCTAGATTTTGGAAGAGCTGCAGTTTTCCACTCCACACAACCCAAGAAGCCTTCTCGGCGAAAATAAAAACTGAAAAACTGAAAATTTTGGAAACAGATGGTCCAGCGGTCAATAATATTTATGAGGTTATTTAGGTGTCACGTCGTAAAGCCGTCGGTTTCAGCTGTTAGCGTACGACGCCATACATTTTCATAATTATCCGTAACGATTTTTTTGCGACCAGTTCTTTAAAATACAATGATTTAGAGCCGGTTGGAGAAGTCAAGGAGCTACATTTGTAAAAGATAAGAACTCAATTCCTTCGACGCATTAGACATTTTGCAATTCATTGTAATATACATTTTACCCAGAAAGCCTAGTCTGGCTTGTCTACATTTTTGTGTGCTGAGTGACTAATTATCAGGACATCGCACCTCAAGTTTTCAAGTTGAAACTCGCCTCTTGAGATCGTTTGCAATTATATCTACAATTAAACCCAAGGGTTAACCAGTACACATTAAAAATGGACCGAAATGATACGATATAGCATACGTTAAACCTTTCAACCACCCAGAAATAGATGGACCAATTGATGTGAATATTTGTAATCTATATTAGTATCCTTTTTTTATCCGAAGTTCAAGAAGAATGTTTTAGCCGAATAACTATCACCTGCAGTTTCTAATTTTCGCATACGCTGATTTTCACATATACTGTAAAGGAACAGCTCACGATTACAATGACACTATAGAGGACAGATTTAGCTTTTCAAATTTGCAGAATTGAAATTCTGCTCACTCGTTTGGTTGCAATAACACCGATTACTATTCAGATAAAAATTAGGGCTAAATATCTATATGGTTGAATATTTAGATGCCTTTATTGACGTGATACAAACAGCTTTTTTTAGCCGTGCGGGTGACACTTGAATTAATTTAAACACTTTAGACGTTATATTTCGCCATGTACATTCTTTCAAAAATTTTAGTATTTTTTGGCAGTTTACTTCATTATTTGGTTACGTAAACACATGATGCTAGAACATTTTCCTACTTTTAGGCGTACGTCAAACTTTAATGAAATTTCGTATAAAGAATGTGGGTTACATACTTAAATTGATTAATTTATTTTGAAGACATTTGAACAGAGTGGGACACAGAAGATACCCTGCGCTTGGAAAAATACGGATAAAAAATTCGGTGTATAATCCGTTATAAAAATCCATCGATTTTTTTCAGTCTCAATTTAAAGATTTATTGGCCTGTCGGTCCAATCGGTTGGCGATTACAACGTTAATCAATATGCGAAATTCTCAGTCAAGCATTGGCTTCAAACTAAATTTTCAGCTTCTAAATTTCTTGGTGGTGATGACGGCGAGGGATCGCATGCAGTTGCACTAAATTAGGGGACGCCAAAACGGAACATCATCTCGTCTTGGGAACGCCTCCGCCCTCTTTTTAAGGGGACGGCTTTTCCCGTTAGACAAACACTTCCCCCCACCCCCCACACCCGTTCTGTGCACCGCAATGCCCCAGCCAATTGCGCGAATTCTTGATTCAGTGCCTTCGCCAATCATGATGCCGTGCATCTTAGAAGAGGCGGGCCTTCAGTTGGCTCCGCCTCTGCCACACGCCGTACTCCAAATGGGGCTCCATAGAAGAGGCTGGTGGGCAACTGAGGAGTAGCTCCAAGCGACCGGCGTCGATGAGCGAACTCATTGAACCTTTATCTGAGCGTTCGTGCCCATTAAAGGTGTCTCGTCTGTGAGGTTTATACATGCCACTCAATGGTTTTCGTTTTTTGTGTTTTAGTACACATCGCATTGACGAAAAGAAATACCAAAACAATTTAGCTGTTCAACAGACTTGCAACAAAGTGTAGCTAATTGCAATGTAGACCTTTTGACACCTTCAAATAGCATTTTGGCCATCAAAACCACATGCTGTCGCTGTGGCTCTCTATTCTACCTGTTTCAAGCATAAGAAAAGCAGCTGACGCGACTAGATCTGACACGGCAATCTGCGGTGATGAGATACGATACAGCAGGGCCGTGAGATAGGTTAAACGTCACCTTGGAGAAACAACAGTGTTTTGTGCCTCTGTGGAAACAACTCTACTGCCGAAGCTGGAGCTGGTCTGAACGTTGTAAGATAGTGGCTGTAGGTGAACAATCCTTGGGATAGAAATACACCCGAGTAGGTTACCTGCAAACAGGAGTTATGTTTAGTGTTCAGGACTCCAGCAAGCAATCTAAATGATTCTTTGTATAATATGATCTAAGTGCAAAGATAGGTCACCAATAAAAAGTGTTATGTTATATAAGCGCCGAACCGTGTTCTTGGTATCGTCTAGAAAAGGATTTTGTGAGCGAAAGGACAATTTGTAAATTCAAGTGGCACTTGTGTGCAGCGGTTTAATGTTTAATGTTGAAATAACTATTGCAGCGAGAGCGAAACAAACGTGATATCATTGGATTTCAATTAAGGCCGTCGGTTGTGGTCTGCGGCATAAAGAAGGAACTTGTCAAAACTTAGAAGCTAACTTCTAAAAGGCTCATATCTGATATTGAATTCATCAAGCAATTTAATCAAGGCGATACGAATTCCAACGGACAGTCTTTAAAACTCTGTTGCAATTACTTGCCATAAACTACGCGGTGGCCAACCGCCTTGGACTCCAAGTTTCGTTGTAGTCTGTCACAAGACCTGATCATCGATGATGCTTGGGTTAAGTGGATTTTCGCCCGCAGGAGGTTGTGTCAAGACAAGCGGCCCCGGTCATGTCGTTGGTAGTAGTAGCTTGTATTGTGGGGGGACGGAGCTCAGCGCCCGTGATCCTCGCAGTCTTCGCGAGGATATACCGATTGCACCACTGACATTGCCCCTCGGAGGGCACACCACACCACTCGGTCTTAACGGTTCGAGCTCGTTGTCAGCGGCACACATCGCCACCTCAGCAAGTGTCGTAAGCATGGCAAGTGGTGGTGGTGGCCATAACTCGCAGCTGAGTCATGTAGACTCTAGTGATGATAACAGGTGGGTTTTCTGTTCGACTCATACGAAACAAGGAAAGCTTCGTTTCAGTAAATGTGTACCGGTTATGAATCCTCTCGAAAAAAGACCTTGTGTTGTCGGTTCATCGACTGCATGGCTAGTTCTTGTTTTGCTACAAAAATTAAAAAAGAGTCCAATATAATTGTTCAAAGCTAATATTCTTCTCAACAGTTATTGATATTTAAGCGTCAGCGTAGTTTTTCCTAGAAAGGAGATTCCGAAATTTGATCTGGTAGCTTTCCAACTGTTCATTTGACAAAACTGTTAATTGACAAGAATAATATCCTCACACTTTCTTTTATCTAAATCTAACAGTTTTCAAATTATTTGAGTTTTTTACTGAAAGTTGTCAACTTAAATAAATGAAAGATCCAACAATATGTAAGAACTCGTAGTTTTAATTATTAGTACACGAATACATCTCAAAAGGAATGAATAATGCTTCCAATGAATTTGGTCGCACGTCAATAATTTCTTGAACTTTTTGTTAGCAAAAGCTAAGATATTGAATTGGCAGCAGATAATTTTAAATTACCATAAATTACTGTGGTAATATATCGCTACAAGCAATTTTCATAGTTACTTTGACGTTACTTTTCACTCGAGCCATCGAGACGGCGGATGTTCTTACCGCTCGATAGCAGTCATATATTGCTTTAATGCATTAACTACAAAATGTAAAAAACAGTTATCACTGGATTAGCATTCAAATGAGCGATTGAGTTAAGGCGCACTTTATCAATAAATTTGGAAAATTATAATCCAAGCACCAAAAACTATTTCGGCAATTTTAATCTTTGAAATTTACGCATTATTATTAACAACAATATAAAGTTCCGTACATTTTTTAAACGGATTCCAACATTTAGAATTCTGCTGATCCGTTTCACTACATCGTCGCTAAAATATTTATAACGATATAGTGAAAAAAGATATATACATAGAGAGAGACAGGGAGAGAGAGAGAAAGCAAAAAAGAGAGGGATAATTTTTTGAATGATCAGATATTATTCATGAATCTTCACGGAAATGGCAATTCAATGTAGAAAAGAAACGGTAGGCCTTCTTAAAAGGTTAACAGTTTGGTACGCAATGTATCGGCAATATTCACAAAGCGTAAGTCATCTTATTTTTAAGCCACGCTTTACATAAAGGTGTCTCGATCTTTGCACTCCCCCTCAGGCATCGACACAAACAGCCACGGTTACGGTTAGGACTGCAAAGTAGATAAAGGTTATTGTGATGACGTTCTTTGGTGATCCACTAGACGGCTGTTCAGAGCTTACTGATGACACCGACTTTTTAGGCGGTTCATTCTTAGAATGACTGTTAGTGAGACAGCGAGCAGTTCTCTCAAAAGCGGTTCTCCAAGAAAACAATTTTCTTCAGTCCGTATAAGTAACTCTATCAGATGTACTTTTTGCTTTTGTTTGAAATATCCGTGTAGTTTGAATGCAGTACGCTGGGTAGCCTTCACTTGGAAGGTTCTTGGAGAGGCTTATTTCAATTTAAAAATTAACATTTTTTTGGAGCTAAACACTGGCAACAATTATTGATTGAATTTGCTGTTCCTACTTTTCGGCATCACATGTACATTTGTAATACTCTGTGAGTGTATTTCAGTGAGTGCCATACGCTTCGAACTGGAGTGTTAATATAATGACAAGGATTACCTTAAAACTGGAAGCCAAATCGCCCCTTATCTCGGTTAAATCGCATAAGCCGTGGATGGAGGAGTTTGGAAAAAGTTAAAATCAAAATAAAGCTACACAAATGCCCACGCAAAATGAATGCATTTGACTCAAAGAAAATTGGTAGGGTGCTCAACCTTAGGTTATTACAAGCTAGAAATAATCAATATAGTTATTCACGCACTAATTGTAGGACGGGTAACATTAATGGTGAGGGCGTCCAACTAACGGTAAAGTCGAGACCTTTTGTGTAAACAGTATATGAGCAGTGCTCAAAAATAATGTAGTCTTTTCATCTGGTCTCTTCGGTGACCAGTGATTCCAATATGAGGTTGCCGGTTTTATCATATGCGTCTAAAAACGCATTGACACTTCCCTAATACATTTTTAATGGTCCCAATAAGGCACTTCGTTGTATCGCATCGCCAATGGAGCGTCGATTCAGTGTTCTTTGATTGTGTCTTTAGTCCACGCCTTCCTTCACTAATGATTAGTACTTATTTGAATTTGCCGCTAAGGAAGTTGCTATTTGCCTTTCTAAAGAACAGCGATTAGCGTCTCTAATGCCCAGTCACTATCTAGTTCCCTGGGGTCTTGAAGAGAGGAGGAAACGCCGGGGGCCAATTGTTATGTTGGATTGTTATCTTAATGCATCATTCAACCTGTTCTTCCAAGGAGTCTGTCCTTTTCATTCGTACTCTGCACTCTTTAAGGTTCCAGCCAACGTGAGTGGTTGGTGTTGTTGTTTAGTTGATATTATTACTGTCCTCATTTGCTCGATGAAGGGCTTGCTAGACGATATCAAAGCGGGAAGCTTTTTCAGGCGAAGATGTTTATCGGAAGTAAAGCGCAGGTTATCAGGCAGGCAGGCTCTGCCAACTTTAGGGTCTCCGCATTCTTCAGTGCTCTTGTAGTCGAGAAAATAGCTAGGATGTATCCAACAGGAACAGGGGGTAACATTGAGAAGCCATTGGTTTGCATTTGCATGTGGTATGAATGAACAAAGAACGCAGTATATATATTGGGATAGCAGAGCATGGGTTGACGCAGCTCGGCCGTGTAATTCTAATGAACGGTATGACCGCCGTTTATTTGTGTGTGCTTATTTATGTAGCTTAAATACTTCACTGGGACGTCGTTTTTCGATTCACAATAAATCCTCTCTAGAATAATTAATGTGGTTTTGAGCCAAAAGGGGACTATAGGAACTAATTTTATGAAAAACATTCGTATTGATCTAGGACATTCAAGGGCAAAACAAGAGTGAAACACATTTTTGTGAGGGACTCATACGTGAATATGTAGCACCAATAAGGTGGATATGAAGGGACTTTCAGTACAATGAAAATTCAATATAATGACAGGGACGATGATATTGGAGTATATATATATTGGAGTATATATATTGGAGTATAGTTGCGTTTTTGTGCAACTATTGAACATACTTGAGATACCATACCACAGTCGCAAGAGCGAACTAGCCAAAGGCTTCGAAGTTTGATCTCGTTTGCTATATTCCAGTAAATGTGCGCTGAACTAAAAAGAGACGTCGGGTGCAGCGTAGAAATAGCGGTATCTGGCAATACTCATTCGAACAAATTTGGACTTCTCGTTAATTTCGCGAATGGCGCCTCATTTTTGGTTAATCATCAGACTGATTTAATAAGCTAGAAATTTCTGTTTGTTCTTTTACTACAATAATACGTGCAATACACTTCGTGCGTTTAGAAGTGGTCTGTGTAAAATTTTGCGGAAGTAAAAATTTTATGCCCGGCTTTTAGCAGTTCTTTGCGCTAAAAAGGGCCCGTTTTAGATAATAGGCACGCACGTTTGCATACCCGGTAACTTTAGCCGATTTTTAATGTTAGATGATGAGTAAAAGCTGCTGTTGCACTCTCAAACAGTTAAACGAGTAAAAGAAGCTAGCTTTAGGCAGATTGTTGTCGTACTGGCATTACTGCAACTTCGCCATTTAGAAATACGATGCTCTTGAATTAGTGGTTCTCGAATATATAAACGCCATTACCTGTTGATGCCGCTTGCAACCAAGTTTAACTATAATGTAGCATAATATAATAAGGCCATAATTTAAGTAACGAGTCTTTCATTCAATGCTTACAATATGAGCTAAAAAGATAAAAAATAACGTGCAATGACATTAAGCATATATATTCCCGTGGTTGACAAAAACGTAAAAATAGTTTCGTTATGAATAGTTTCCCGGATGGTTGAATTCCTAAACACTTAAGTCAGTCTTGGCCAACGCTTAAAAGAATTAAGAAATTTAACACATTCATTATAAGTTCGTACAAGTTATTAATAATGAGTGCTTTTTATGAAAGTACTATTTGTTAATTGTTATTTAAAGAACGATCTAAAGAAGTGGTGAACACAGCTACACACTTTACTAAGAACGATCGACACTCACTTCCTGATCTTGCTTCAATAGAATATAGATGTAGTAATTAATAATAATTACTCTCAATATTAACGCCCTGAATATCATAACTCGGCCTTTAGAGTCTAATGGTCTAATGTTTCGTCTGCCATTTTGTTAGAAATTGAAATTATGGAACTCATTGGCAAGGATTAAATTTTTACAGGGCCGAGGATACGGCAATTGAGGCCAACTTCCCATTAGTTTAATGGACGGACTTCTGCATGCACTGTAATGGGCTTGATTTGATGTACAACCCTATTTTGGTTATATTCATTCACTTATAAAGATCTTCGTGTCTACCTTTGAAATGTGTAAGAATAATGTCGAGTTTAGCGAACATATTGATAATCTCAATCAGCAACATTATCAGCACTTGATTATCAGACTTTGCTCTCAAAACTATACAAAGCTACGTTGATACTTAGAGTCATTAAAGAATCGGCGCTTTCCGTTTGCAGCCGCAGATGATTTTTCTATTCAGCTAACAAAAGAATTTGCGGGAAAAACGACATTGATACTTCAAATTGTAAGACTAAGATCGTCGCGAACGATGTAGATAAAGCGAACAAATTTCAGAAGTTTTGCGTTTAGCATATATTTTTTTCCACATTGCATTTTTTAGCTGGATTATATGCTGGATTCCAGCTTAGTCAATTGCCGCTCGATTCGCATAACGAATGATCTAATATTCCGAAAAATGAAATAGCTAAAATCGAAATGCAGCATCGTTCCTAAATCTTTAATTCTTTTCTCTTTGTATCTTGCGGAATCTCTGTCTCATGTTCACGACAGAAAACATAGTTTTTTATCCATTTCTGTACTTACTAATCACATTGGTCCACAAAAAGTCTTCTAGAATACACGTCGTCAATTACTTTCGTTGCACAAAAGATTCCCGCATGCCTTGTGTTTGAAAATCACTATTGAACATACTTCTAAATTTATAATAAATTAGAGTTTTAGTAACTCCGGTCATGATAAGATTCATGAAAAACAAGACCATAGGAACTCAGCTCATAAGGATTGTGAACGACTGGGCACCTTTAAGAAACAAGAGCATAAACTTCGCCTGTCTTCAGTTCGATTCCTCAAAGGTCTTCGATTGCCTGAGCCCGTGCTGTTGAATAAGCTTTGCCGTTTAGGAGTTGACAACACTATTATTCTGTGTACACAAAGCTATTTATTGGGTTGGAAATTTTACGTCAGAGTCAACGGGACCTTCAGTTCCGCCGATTTGTGCCACTAGGGAGTTCCGCTGAGCTTCTGTACCGATACATTACTGTTCTGTTTCTTTATACTACACCTCGAAAAAGTATTGTCGGCTGGTATAATGTTTCAACTATATGGAGATTACCTCAGGTTGCACGTTCCTCCTTGTGTTAGCCGACACAGAAAGCAGCTGACCATAGATGCATTTTTAAATTGATGCAAAGTCAATGGTATGGCGATGTTGTTCTTGAAGCGCTCTATTGCATATTGGCACAAATCGGGCTTTGTTTACCATCGAGACCACGAAAAATCTTACTAACGAGCTCAAAATAGAAAAACCTTCTTCAAAAAGCCTCAATGAAGGTTAGTTGCATAGTTTAACGAGTGAATAATTATGTTGATCTTAAGAAAACAAAAGTTACAGTTTACAGAAAATAATTGAATTACCCTTACAATTATGCATACAATTCCTCATATTCAATATAGCTGTGATTTAATTTTTTAAGTTTTCTAGGTTCTGCAATTTTTACATTCGTTATTTGTTCGCCTAACAAGCACGAACATTTCCTATATCAGAGATGGTGCCCAACTTTCTAACGATTCCTTGAACACTGTATGAATTGATAAACTAAACTGCTTCAAACGAGCCTTACACAGTGCAAGAAAATATCTGGGTTGTCGCTGCCCTTCGAAGTTACGGCTTTTCTACATCCCTCCCATATGCATACTCCTTCGTGGGCGTGTAGCTGAATCATGTTTAAAACCTCTCTATGGCGAATCGGGAAAGAGGAAGAAATCACGGATGGCAGAAGGTTTCGGAATGACCCAACAGAACCAAGGATGGGTAGATGAGTGTGTGATTCACCCCCGGAATTCTCGAGCTTTTCTTCCAATATATGGTCCTTATTACGTTCCAACGCATCGTCAGGACGAAATTTCCGGGTACAGCCTACCCCACGCCTATCCTCAACAACGGCCGCTTCCGCAATACACACAGTATGTTAGAGGCACGACTCGACCCATTTCCAAAGAAAATCCAGAGAAATTTTCGAACTCTAAACATTGGGCGCTAAAGCACACTTCTGGAATTTTCATCTATTGGTTGCACGTGCTTCGGGCTCCAGGCTCGACGCATTCTTTCTCTCTTTCCAACACCAGGCATTAGATTCTATCTGATTCGAAAGTAGAGAAGTCTTACGAATCAAGCAAGGATATTAGGAGGATTAGAATGTGACTGCACGGAGCTGCATGCGCATGTATGTTGACTCATATTGAAAATTTGTTATGACTTGTACGTTAAACCAAATTTTCTTCGAGCTACGATACTTCCGGATCTTTTCAACGCTAAGTAGTCACTGCCCTTAAAGCCTCTAGTTGTATCAGAACACAATACTAAATATGATCAGGTATGTGCAACACGCAAACGCACTAGAATACACACTGATCCATTAGTGACGTACCTATTTGGCTCAAGGAATTGAAGACGATTAATGATTCTGTCAGCAGTTACCTATAAGACTAGACTAAGAAATCTGGGTTTCAGGTTGATTGTTGAAATTATATAATCTTGATTGATTATACAAAGTTTTTTAAAATAAATTTTACTTCTCCGCTATTGTAACGCGTCTGTACTTTTTTATGGCAGCTGATTCGAAAGAGAAAATATTTTGAAACACAGTAGCTAACGTTGGAAATTCATTTCAGTTCTAGCCATGGTCCTTCGGATTACTTCGAGCTGGAACCGAATACGCAGTTTAGTGTGCCGATAAGTTCAGGACCGCTCAGTTTGGCTGGACCGCTTTCGACCCACAGCTCTACAATCCTGCCGGATTCAACCTTAGAAAACCACAATGGGAACGCGTCTACCGGCGATCCCCATGACGAAATTGCCGAGATAAAACATTCGGTAGGTGTGTTGCTCTTCTCTTGTTTAAAATGGTTTACATATGTATGCAATTTTACTTTCTTGATACTTTCACGTTCCTATTGAAGGAATTATTAGCGGTCGGTTGCGATTAACGAGTGCGGCCGGTTTATTATTATTATTATTATTATTACCTGTACTATTACGTTGTTGAATGTATCTATTTAAATGATAAAGGCAGTTGTATGCCAACCGTCGGATGTCTTGTTCTGTCGATACGTCAAAGCAATTCGAATAAGCACCAGAAGGCTCTTAAACCACTTGCATCGAATCCGATAAGAACTTCAGTGCCTCAAAAAGTAATGCTGGTGCGTTTTCAAGAATCAGCAATCTACATCTTACATATCAATGGTATCATTTTCAAACAAGTAAAACAAAAAAAAGCGCTTCGGAATGATGCTGAGGGTCGATGTAGAGCTAGATGTGGGGTCACATAATATTATTGACAAACCTAGTTTTGTTTTTTATGACTTAACTTGGGTCAAGGCTTTGAAACAGGAAATGTACTCCGAAACAAAATTTGCCGTATATCTCTACGTCAGTTTACCTTTCTAGCCCTACTTATGGTCGCAAATACAAGATTATAATCGAAAAGGTGTGGCTCTGAAACCAAATAACGAAATAGATATTTTTGGAAACAGTAGTTGGTTCAAGTAGGCTTGAGAACTTACAAAGCATAATTACGGAGATACGGGCATATGCGATGACTACACACGAACTGACACAGTGGTTTTTCAATACCCAGCTATAGGTGGCTTTTTTTTTAGTTTATAAATGGTTCTCTAAAGAATTGTGCACCGGCCACTGCTAGCTTATTTTGAAATCATGATAATCATTCTATGTTTGATGTTACATCGCTGACAAATTCAATCTGCAGCATTTCCTATGTTTTTGATGCCACAACACTATTGACTTTATAAAAAGCGATGCCACGGTGTCAGAACATAAAAGACATATATCTTAATCTTTCGGTCTCGAAGTTTAAGTTCTATAAGTAAGTTTTTTTTATTTAGGGCTCATTTTCGAGACATACAGGATTAGCTCTCTCACATACGCTAACTTTCTCTTTCCAACTAAAAAAATCTATCTATCTTCAGAACTTTCAAGCAATTTTAATGGGCAAATTATAATAGTTATTAAGTGGCTGTTTTAGGCTATGATTTTCACAAGTTACGTGCTCCAGAATTGCTTTACGTCAGCGTACAGACATTAAATAAACTTTTATTCTTCTAAGCATATTTTATTGGGAATGGAATGGGACTGATAGGAACCTCGTTTAAGGAAGCGATCACAAAACCTAGAATCTTTCAATAATAGCGTCAAAATCATTGTGCTGCACAATTAAATGAACTTTTTTTGGACTTTGGATACTTCTTAAGTGTGTGCTTTCTGCTATAGAAAGCTGCATTTTTGAAGCTGTGAAGTGTGTTATATTCGTTATGGCATAGCTAATTTTTTGTCCAAAACAATCGAGACATATTACGCTATCGGTCGAATCGATGCAAAATGGTTTTGATATTGAAACAGAACGACGGTTCAACACTAGCATTTTAATCTTGCCAGTTTCCCTTATAATGACAGAAATATGTTTGTAATTAGAAACCTGTTGTACAAGTAAAATGATAATAGGTATATGTTAAACAAATTTAATGGGTTTTTATGTGAGGCATGCGAAATGCAGAAAAATGCAGGTCTCTGATACGAAACACTAGAAATGTGAAGAGATGGTTCCCTGAAATTTGACCCTCAAGTATCACCTGCCTGCACAGAAGCAAGCAATAAACAAAGCTTTATTTTCATTGTAGCTTACTTCTTACTAAATTGATGTTAACAGTAGCTTAAGCTCTTTCTCGCTAAGTTAAAATGCCCTATTATGTGCGGATATTCTTTACGGATAGCTTTCCTCTACATATAAACAATTATGTTTTAGCTATAAATCTAGGTCGTTCGAAAGTGAGCCCATCAAATACTGCACCGTCCATACTTTATCGCTAAGGATTGTATTATATTGTGCACTTGTATTTAAATTCCAGCTAGTCCGGAGATTAAGGCGAACGTACATAAGCGACTGACTCAATTTAATATCTACTATGGAGATATTCTCCTCGAAGGAACGTTTGATAGCGAGGATGAGATTTTACGCAAACATAGATGGCAATAAACAATAGAAAAAACCCTTCAAAAATTATAAGGCTGCTAAGGGGCTTAAAATAAATATTTATATTGCGAGAGAGACAAAAGTTGAAGGTGTACTTTACCACTCTACGGATATAAGCTAGTTTTTTTGGTTAGTTTTATGGAACAACCGCGTAAGCACAATGACAACGCTATTTTGTTTGATTCCAGTAAACAATTCTTATTTTTGAATAAATATGTAATTTATCTTATATTGTCATTGTCGTTTGCCTTTCCGAAAACTGTTCATACTGTTGCTTATCATAAAAATATCCAGTTCTTCCGTTACTTTGTTTCTTTCTGGTGTCAAAATTCATTGGTTGTTGTCGTTATCGCTACCAAAGTTAGCTACAGTTTGTGAATGTTAAATGTTGTTGTTGCTGTTAAGTTAATGGCACCTGTATGGTATGTTTACCGGAAAAAAACGTTTTCTGCAAGAACTATAACCGTAGTCCTTTTTCTCATTCTGAAGAAAAAGAGCACATGTCTGACACGCGATGTCGGCTCGCTATCTGTAACTTTTTTGTTATCGCTAGGTTTTGCTGTTATATAGCCTTTGTCATCATCGCCACTGCTGTTGTATGTCAGTTTTTAGTGCCGCCTACTTTCTGTTGTTTAAGGTTCGACGCGTTATCGTGGCTGTTGCTGTCGTTGTATTCTCCATTTTGTTGCTTAGCTTCTTGCTGGCACCGTTGTCGCTGATGTTTGCCGCTTTGCGGTCGGACCTCTCGTCGATTCTCTCGGTGCGATGACGAGCGTCCGAAGGGCTTTGGAAGACTGGTTGGAAGAAATTGCATTCCTTTGAGAGGCCCACACGCATTCATGACACACGTGCGTGGATGATTTGACAACTAAGAGCTCTAAGTGATACAAGATACCAGTGAACAGGAAAAAGGGGAGAAGGTTATGGTTTTCGCTGGTTTTGACTCTGGGCATAATAGCTACGCAACTTGGTGGTATTGCTGTTTACTTCAGCGGAGTTTCTGAGTTGGTGCTATGTCGTTAGCTGTGTCAAATGTCGCTCGTTGGGCAAATAATGTAATCACAGCAACATCACTAACGGCAGATAGTGTGTCTCATGTGGATTAATCCTGCTGTTGACTGTCACGCTGGTATAAATGTATCGCTAGCCTAGATATAGCGTGAGATGGATCGGATGTTAGGTGTTAGCTTACCACTGAGACTTGCTACTAGACTACTGGCTCTTGAAGAAGAATATACGGCAAGAGATCAGGTTCTTACACTCCATAGCATACTAGAGGGGTAGCAATAGCAGCAGCAAAATAAGCGAAAGGAATGGCAAGTTTATTACGAAAATTATAGATAAAAAGACCGACGTAGACCACATGTATCTGGCTTGTTGAATCATACGATTTATATAACTAATATTATTCATACGTATCTTCGAGAAAGAGTTGATTAGCGCGGATATTCTATCTTTACATTCCTATGACATTGTAAAATAATTGAAAAGAATCGCTAAGACAATGTTCGATACCTCGCTGATGTCTGTAGTAACGAATTTTTACCATAGTGCTGTTCATTAAGGCCGCCTAAAATGTACATATATTCATGTACGTTTTGGAATTGTTTTACACGTCCAGAGTCCTCAGTTTTCAAATACAAACAGGCACTGTCCACCAGCTCAGACCAGTCGCTTTATACAACGGCTTTCTATAACTCCTCAGAGGAATACAAAATGAAGAAATTGATTTAAACAAAAAGCAGCGTTTTGAATCATCCTTTTCAAAGGTTGAATTTATGCATTTTTTCCTCTAACTTCACTTTCTAATTTGATATTGAAACCCATATAACGGGACAGCTAGTATCAAAGCGGTTAAATTCACATTTAACAATGTATATGACAATGGTGAGCTGTGCGGGATGTCACGAGTTAATAACACAGCATAGATCCTCCGCGTATAGCAGCACCTCTTAACAAAAATCTGCTTATAATGTTGGTTATCGCTCTCAGCATACGTTCGGTCAGAATGGTTCCCCCTTAACTCATCATGGTGGTCACCAACGCGACTTCAACCACTCAATATCAGTATGTGGCGGGCGCAAGCGGCTGATCTTCTCACTCGAACAGGTAAACATTATCTTTTAAAACTTGTTTCGGAGAAATGCCATTTCTTACCAGTACATTTTATAACCATTCTTATTGACTGTATACATTTTAAAATTAATTTGCGATCTTACCCGCGCGGATATGTTTTATGCTAAAATATTTTTACTAATCAGGGTGGACTATAGGGAATATTAGCAGGTTCTACCGAACTGATTAGGTCGCTTAGGCGACGCATGCTCACATCATACATGGACGGACTTTTGCGAAATTCTGTATTCATCCAAGATAGTTCAGACGTACCTACAATTAATGCTTGTTCTGAATTACTGAATCCATTGACAGGTTGCATGTCTTTGTGAAGTTCTTCAGCAGGCCGGTGATGTGGATCGTCTATCCGCATTTATTTGGTACGTTAGTAACTATAAATCCAATAAAAAAATATTACTTAAGATACATTTAATGGCAATCAAGACATTTGCAAGGACTACTTAGGAATCCAGCGCCTACTAACTCAGTCTCTTTTTAAATATACTTGGTGTGCGCTAAGATCATGCACAACCATCATCATTATGTTTCCAACAAGTGGTCATTTTTTAAGTGGTTTTCTTTTTGTCAGGTCTCTTCCGCCAACAGATGAATTCCAAAACAGCGAAGCTGTCCTTCGGGCCAAAGCTATCGTTGCATTCCGAAAGTAAGTTTTTCATTGGACTTACCCGTTTATATCAGCATGGTGCTTCAAAGTTAAACCTCATCAACCTCGACAAATCAACTAGAAAACATAACCTTAGTCCATTCTAGCGGGTAGAAAGACAAACATTCGATCTGTAATGGACTGATACCGCGTTGGAAGTCAAATTAAGTCAACAATCGACGAGGTGTCATTACTCGGCTATATAGACTACCACTACTGATTTTTTTGTTCTTGTTGCGAAAAAACTCAAAATGCCCGCCAAACTTTCCATTCAAACCGCACGTTAAGGCGAAACTCATATTAGAGATGCGCAATGACGGATTCGTTTTTATTTTGAGAAGTATGTGGAGCACGGTGAAAATATACCATTTTGAAGATTCACTGAGAATACTTTTATAGCTTTAAATATTGCCTTATATTTTCGGGACAACTTTCTTTATTATAAGCTTACGGCAAAAAGGCATATTTGGAACGCCCCAATATTGCTACTCTGATGCCAACCGTTTCTAAGCCAATAAAAGCATATGTTCATGCTTTGATTAATCTTATGTTTTCTATTTTGAATGTCTTATTTTGGTGATATCTTCGAGTCTGATATCGTAAGGTAACCGTTGTATCAGTCACTACATCTTCTTTATTTTTCAAAATGGTTGAAAATCTCACTGTGCGACGTTAATGTATATTTTCTCTCAAAACGCATCTTGGGTGGAAATTCTTGGAGGGAAGTAGTGATTGTCGAATGCTTTCTGGACCACCGCATAAAGCATTAGGGCTAGTTTATGTTTGAGTAGCATACAACTCAAACATGAAGGGAGTGTAAGAAGTTTAGAGGGAAGCCTGCAAATTCTTATCATTCTGAACTATAAAAGCCACCTATAAGTTTTGACTATTATGAAAATATTATGCTCATCTAAATGATTTCAGGGAACACTACAAGGAGATGTACTCAATTCTAGAGGGACAAAATTTCGATCCGGAGCATCATGACGAACTCCAAACAATGTGGTTTACCGCACACTACAAGTGAGATCACCGACGGAATGCAGTAGTCATACGTTACCCTTTTTGTTATTGTCACCATATTTCCAGTTGGGATGATTTATTTTGCTGCTACACTTTCGCGTTCGCACAACTGTTATTCTTATATTCTACTGTTATTCTTATAAGTACACTTCCATTTTAAGTATAAAATAAGCTGTCATCATCATTGTAGCAGTTTTGCCTGCTGGTTCGTCAAATTAGAAATTATATGCAAATGAATTTTGTCTCCACTTTAGAATATCGACTCTCCATTACCGCTAATAATTTAACAGGGAAGCGGAGAAAGTTCGTGGGCGAAAACTTGGCGCAGTAGACAAGTATCGAATTCGGCGGAAGTTCCCGCTACCAAAGACAATATGGGACGGAGAAGATACGGTCTACTGCTTTAAAGAGCGTAGTCGACATGCGCTAAAAGAATGCTATAAACTGAACAGGTTAGTGCTGCGATGAACATGTCCGAGAGATCTGGGTAGTTTACTATAGTAGCCGCGTGCTAGGAACGGAGGTGTGTATATCAGCTGTCGAAAATTGAGTGTAGCTTTGTTTCCCTTTAACTCTAAAGGTATCCATCTCCGGATGAGAAACGCACGTTAGCAGAAGAGACTGGCCTCTCGTTGACTCAGATCTCGAACTGGTTCAAAAACAGAAGACAGAGAGATAGAACACCCCACCATAGACCGTAAGTACATTTGCCTGCATTATGAAAAACAACCAATTGACATGAGCATATGCATTGTTAACACGGATAATTCTTTCGAATTTTCTTTTGAATAATTTGCGCATCCTCGTTGACGCGAAATAATGTAAGGCGGGATAGTCACCCACCTCTAATTCGAGCAGCTCTGCAGTCAGTGTGCCTCAAACTTAGATAGGAACACTTTGAATTCATGCGAGATTAAACAGCAATGTTGACCGCGGCAGAGTAAATATTTTCTTGGGAATTATAGGGACAAAGTTTACGATAATACATTAATAACAAAAAAGAAATATAGGAGGGGAGAGAGGACAAAAGAAAGACAATACACGGGAAAAATTTTATGAGCATTTTCAAGCCTACTTCGAAACATATTAATATAACGCACAGGATAACCGATAGATAAGAAGGAGAAGGAATTAAAGATTTAAAACAGAAGCAACGGCGGTATAATGATGCGAATATATCAGAACTATAATATAGCAAGCCTATAACAAGTGCAGGCGGTATATAGGGTCTTTGTAACAATATTTTCAACTGACTACAGAGTGATTTTTATAGAAAATGCGAGTATGAAGTTTAAAAAAAATACCAGAAATAAGAAACGAGAAGGTTGCAAACAAGGGTAGATACTTGGTTTGAATTAAGGCCCAATTGTCAAATGATACATAGATATAAAGTCACAAACAAGTTTTTTTTTAAAAGAGAAACGCTCATACTTATCCTGACTTTATGACAGGGCATTTGCTGAGGGTGGTGTGGAACTCACGCTGAAAATGTACCTGCACGATTAAAACTCGCGCCACACTAGTTCTTCCTGAAGAGTTTGACGTATCGAATTCCTAGACGCATGTACTAAATGTACATACGTTGCGCGATTTAGACCTGTAGAGAACAAAATAGTTGATGACCAGACAGCTACAATGTTTTAAATAAAAGCAAAAAGCCGAAAAAATAAGGAGCAAGTGTTGAGATTAAATTATCTATTATGTTGTGATCAAAATCAGGGAGTAAGGTAAAAGAAGGAGTATGGCACGCATCAAATACTAAAAGCAAAATACTACCAAACTGAAAAACGACTTTGCATATATTAAATTGTACAATGTTGGGCAAAAAGAACTTTACATATATATATTTCGAATTGCATTTTGTATGAACCCACTCGAGATACTCCTTCTTTGTAATAGTCATTCCTTCAACAAGTATGTACCTACCACCAAACATATTTTCGATCTGTAGAACACCGTAAGAATACTTCCCACCTTTTAGGTGATATTTTTTCATCTGAAAAATAGAGAGTATAAGAGTTATCTTTACTCCGCAGTTCACATCGTTCTCCTCGGCTTTCCGAAGAAATACGTCCGATACAAAACCACCTTGAGATAGGTTCTACCTATTTCCTTTACCCTTGATTTTCTCGTTCGTCGGTCCCTCATTCAATGAAGTACCCTTGAAGTAACCGATGCCACGCTTGCGCGCTGCTTCTGATTTTGAGGCTCTATGGCTCGCGGTGAGTTTCAATTAATCGAATCGCCTTCCCTGCTTCTCTACTCGACCGGGCTGCTTTTTCTAGCGACAAGAGACGATGCGCTGAGGCCGGGAAAGCGGACGGCTGTGCTAAATAGAACTATAGGTTCACCCTCAACCCGCATTTGCTGGTGCATCCTCCCGGAAAATAATGGTCCGTCTATTGTGAATAGGGCGAAGGGCCGAAGCTGCCGAAGGAACATCTCTTCTTGTTCCCATACGTCGAAATAATTTGTGAGGCTGCTGTTGCTGTCATCGCTTGTGACTTCAGTTCACTTTATTTGAGTGACATGTCGCCGGTTTCAGCATGCGTCAACCTTATCTAGGTACACCCAATTTCTTATTGAAGTGTTTGCGCGTCCCCCAGCGTTTTATGATCGACTTGTACGCGCTGGCAAGGATCATTTAATTTGAGCTGTTTTTTGAGTTTTAACCGGTAAACAGATCTAAAGTTAGTGCTCCCAGCCTCACAGGCAATGTATTTATTCATTGTTGTTCTCAGCTTTGGACAACTTTTTGCTACGCATAGGAAATATGGTTAACCTGGACTCAGTTTGAAGCCAGGTCCGTCCCAACTAATTGTGGCTTATATGCTGCATTAAATAGCTCTTAAATGGTATCCATCTTGCTTTTCGTGATAAATTTACAAAGTGCGCTTTCTGGAAACAGTAAAAGCGGTCAAAAGCTGAAACAGACAGATTAAAAGATTGATTTTAATGCATGGCTGCAAAATTAGATTGAATTTGCTCAGCGAACAAATATTTTGTTACGTATTCAAAATCTCACCGTGTTTATTGTTTATATTTTGCTACAAGGACATACTTTGAAGGGGGCTAATGTAAACTCTTAACGTAGATACAGGAGGATCAGCGCACTTAAGACTATCTATCATTGTTTGTTTTGTTTGAATGGTACATGCCCTAAAGAACTTGTATCCTTTAGGCTGCTATTACCAAAACTGTTACCATAAACTATGAGACAACGCATCAGCATTTACTGTTGATAAATCCGTCAGTTTGCTTTCCCTTCTAACATAAAATAATAGCTAAAAATGTAACATCTGCTCGAAATCCTTCGTAAATATTAGCTTTTGGGCTAACAAAACTGTACTGCACGGTGAGTACTTGCTAGTGAGATTTATACCGTTAAATTTTGAATGGAACGACTGATTTTTAGCACCGCCAACTGTTTGCAAAATAGGAACCTCTTTCCCTAACATTTGCTTAAACATTATTTTGCATCAAGTTGCAGTGTACAGTAAGGGTGTTCCCTCCCCATATTTGTGTCGCCTTAGCGTGCCTTTTATATGATATTTAGGATTAGAGCAGCTAATGTTAGTACCCCAGTACACTATGTAAAATGGGAAATCTGCTATGGGAAGTCTTATACATTAGAAATATGGCGTGCTAGAATAGTAAATAGTAAATCCACCAAACAATAAGATAATGAGGCAATCATATAAAGCGCTATTTCAATTATTATTTTACCTATTTATTTATTCTCGAACATATAATACAATGCAAACACTGAGCTCTTGTTTGTGGAAATAGAGTAAGGACGGCAAATATTACGAAGTAACTTTTTAGTTTGTCGGAGCTAATATAATAAATAACTAATTTGGAAATACTTGTTAAAAAAATAGAATATATTATTATTTTTATTATTATTTATATCATTTTTATCATTATCGGTAGGTTATAGATGGTATCTTTATGTTTGTCTAGTAATGACGGCGTATATTTCGCGTATTTATATTGGTGTCTAAAATCTATTTTTAATTGGTCCTACTGTGACAGATCTTCAATGTCTAAGGGATAAATTTGTGAATCACAACCATATATTAGAAAAATCCTTTTGTTTTCAAAAATAAAGAGGATCCTGTCCTGCCTATAGCCTTGTACCTGTCAAGCAGAACTTTCATATTTATAACTTTCTAGGGTAAAAGGTAGATTGATCTCTGAGTTCTACAATAATGTCCTTACCCTTTGAAACGAAATAGTTATATGTCTGGCAAAGAGAATTAAACGACTATAGCGATGATTCGTACTACCTTTTACAAAAAAATAACGGTGCTATTTCTCCCGTAAATTCTTATATATTTTATGTAAGTTAAAATATATACATTAAAACCATATACATGTTCGATGTCCTCTCCATGCTTCATAGTTATGAACGAAATGTATCTGGAGAAAGCATTTTTTGAAAAATATTGAACTATATTATAAAAGCACGAGAATATATGTATGTTTGCTAGGCGTAACGCTGGAAACAAAACACGTCGCTCTCCAAGAGTACTTGGAAGAAATAGGCGAAACAATTCATAGGCCGTTTTCCCCAACAGATGCCCATCGGTATTAAATGATACCCGACGAAAGTAGATGAGGTAAAAGCAAAAACATTTCAAACTATGTAGCAGCTATACTAAGTGGATAGGTGCTACACGTCTATTACACACAAGCTTGTTAACTTGTGTCACATACGTTGGCGCCAGAACCTTCATTTCTAGACCAAATGAAATTATCTGCAATAGCTGACGTATCACATTTATCTTCATCAACATATTATTCGTACGAATTTCAGCCTTGTGAAAAGATGTATAATACACAGAGGTGTCGATTTTCTTTATTATATTTCAGTTCTTTTACTACAGGCCATCCTTTTGTGTTGCTTACCATGACAGGGTGCGGTGGATAGAACACAAAAGTCACGAATAGATTTGCATTTATCGATCTGCTAGATACAACACCAACGATATTCTATATATAGTTAATAGCTGCTCGCACCCGTCTATCTCTATGAGTGTATTGCGTTTGTACTTTTTTATAGTCCAAAAATTTCAAATGATTCGCTTGTTCGAAATTTGGTTGGTAGGCAAAAATGCCCCCATGTATGTAATCGGGTGTGAGAGCATAACGAGATTTAAGACGCGGATCAAAGTCGTACCCTTTATCTGATCTGTGTTAAACACATTTTGCCAACTTTATACTAGTTCCTATAAAAATCGTACTCTGACATTATGACGAAATGATTTTAACTCTCTTCCAGGTGCCTGGTAAGATGATGGGATTGAAGTGGCTTACTGTATCGATTTTTAGCCAGAATTTCTGCTCTCTAAAATTATTATTTTCTTAAAAAATAAGAACATGCTTTTTTAAAAATTACACCGGTAACAATTCTAAAGTCAAGTTTCAGAATTGTTTTCTTGTCTTTTTTGTAGTTTAACTGTTTTGCGCAAATATTTTAGTAAAAATATTCTCGAGTGTACGCTGTTTAATTGCTGGAAAAACTCACCGAATTTTGTATAACGATCGATACTTTTTACGGCGTTTTCGTTGCTAAATATAATTTCATATATATTGTGCTTTAGGACATTTAAATATTAAAAGCGAGAGGCAAATTGTCTGACGCTTACGCAAACTATATTCTGAATAATATGATCGTATTTATGAAAACAGACAGTTAAGACACCGTCGCCTTAATCATTGTCATTTCGGCACTCGCTTGACTTGGTATATGGCAGTCACCAGCTACTCTGGCGCCTGTGCTTTGTATTAAGGTTTAATCGCTGGGGTGTACTGTCTCGTCTTGATTCACCCTGAGCTCGTTCTCTCACACCAGCTGTAACAAGGCTCCTCCCTAGCGACGGCTCACAGCGGTAACCCTGTTAAATAATAACCGCTTTAGAGTTCTAGTCTCAAAGTGTTTATCAATGCGCAAGAAACGGACAAACCTTTCTTTTCCGCGGTAACAAATTGTTACCACGAAGCCAATAGATAATAATAACAGCGGCGACGACAGACGAAACAACAACAACACCAACGACAACGCTAAAACAACGACGGCGACGGAAAGAAGAGCGTCCTCTTGTTTCTTTGGCCGTTAGGCGTTGATTCTGGATTTATTGATGGTGGTGATCCTGGATTCCTCGTAACGCTGTTAGTGTCGTTATTACTGCAAAGAACTTACTCATTACATCTGTTTATACTGGGACAATAAGGCCGCGGCTGAGATGGTGCTTCATTACCGTCTCATTAGATGCACCATGGATTCTGCTGCTCTATCTATTGCTGCGTTAGCGCATAAGCATTTCATTGAGGGGCACAGCTTCTTGATAGTGACTTCTGCTAGCAGCATCATCATGTTGGTAAGGATGATGATAATTATTAAGATACCACTGATTTTCGTTTTTTGTTTGTCCCAAATTTTGTCCCATTTTTTATTTGTCCCGAATTTTCTCCAGCTATCGTCACTGTTATCAATACCACGACCACCCCTTCGTCATTCCTTGTTCGGCCACTATATTTCAGCCTGCCGTTTAATCGTGTCTGTTTGTCGTGACGCCAAGAAAAGCAAGCGCGCAAAAGGATAAAAGCGGGTTAGAAAGGAACAGATATATATGGATGGAGAGGGAGAAAGATAGAATGCGAGGAGAAAGAGACTAGGTTTTGTCCGGTACTCACCAGAGTCGCCGTTTCGCTCGTCTGCCCGCTCTAGCTCTGGCTGCTCATCTCCTCGTTCCTCCACTCTCGAGGATCTCGAAGCAAAGCTTTCCTCCAGCGGCTGCCTTGGCCAGAGTAGAAGCAGAGGCTACGGCAGCCGAGGTTGGAGCAGCAGCAAAACTTGTTGGCTGTCTCTCTGGGTGGTTGATTCGCTATATGGCGTCGCCCGTCATCCGCTCATCCAGGCTAGGCAGGGCCAGACCGGGTCGTCGCTTCGTTGGTCCGTCGGTCGGTCGGTCGTTCCATGAGGTTTCAGGTTACCGCGGGCGGCCGTCGCGGCAGCAGCAGCTGTAACCTGAGACCATCGGCAACACCACCAGGAGCAACGGCAGGACGGTTGGTTGCTGGATTTGCCGTTGCAAACAGTCGACGACCGCGACGACGGCCACGACCACAGCGCCACCGTTGACGGCCACTAGCATACTCTTCGTACGACAAGCAACGGCACATGCTGGTATACATATAATAGCATAGTATAATAGACAGACACGGACGTGGAGAAGCACGGACTAGCCCACAGATACGGAGACACAAATATACAAAGACAGCAGACGGAGGGCGGCGAAGACCGTCGATGAGGATGAGGACAAAAGAGAAAAGTATGAAAAGGCTGACGAGTTGTTGGTCGTGGATTCGACAGAGCGCGCCACCCGCTCGGTCGTTGATCGATGACAACGGTCTTTTTCTTGGCCCAATCGCGGGCGAGTACCTCGTGTCGCTCTAACCTCTGTCAGCTCACGGCTATAACTTGTACTCGCGTTATTATCCGGTCGCCGACGCGGCCGTCAATGTTCGTCGTCGCCGTCGTCGTCGTTGGTGTTGTTGTTGCCGTCGTCATTGTTGCTGTAAATCCCGTTGTTTTTGTTTCTGCTGTTACTGCAGCTGCTGCGGTTCTTATTGTTGTTGTTGCTGCTACTGCTGATGTTGTTGTTGCTGGTGTTGCTGCTGCTGCCATTAGTGTTATTGTGGTGGCGGTGGTCGTTGTTGTCACTGTAGCTATCGTTGTCGTCTTCAAGCATCGAAGGAGTATAACAAAATTTACTTAAATCCAATATACAAAAAAAGAAAGGCAAAGATTGATCTCCGGATGTCTCATTCGTGGGATGTTGATATCGAACACGAACGCTCATGTTAGATAAGGTAAAGCATGAAACAGGCGGACCCATTGGCAGGGTACCATCTGACACTTAAATACAATGTTGTCGAGCTCGGTGGCTTGATGCATTCGTGTGCACCTTGCGATAGCAGGAGACACGTAGGTGCACAAGTTCGATCCCCGCCGTTGCACATTTACATTTATGAAGTCCGTTTTACGAGGTAATGCAAAAAGCGCTACTGTGGACGTTAAATGTTGGCTGATGATCAGCCCTAAAAATACTATTATTACTTAAATACAATGTTGCTTCCCGTGATTTCGTTCAGTCCTGGGCGAACAACGACCTTCACATGGATAAGCTGTATTTCAACCAGATGTTCCAATGAGTACTCTAACTGCTAAAGCTCGAGTGTAACCTGATTCTACTGTACAAATTAGTTGAGATGTAAAACAGGTAAAGAATAATATAGTAATCCTTCTACAAAGCTCATAAATCAGAAATGCTTAAGACACTGTCAATCGTTTGAAATTCTTCTCTGAGCACTCTATATAGACACTGACACGGTCAGGGACGGATTAGGATTGAAACGCGTATCCAGTTGTGGAGATGGTATGTACGTGTACAGGGAACCACGTTTAACAGTTGACAAAATAGGGGACAAATCATAGGAACTTGTCTATCTTAAATGTATAAAGAAAAAATATTAAAAATTGAAAACACGAAATTTCCAAATGGTCATAGAAACCGCAACGGAACAGAGGAGTGTTGTGGTAAACCACAGTCTACGCACCTTTACCATTCAACTGCGTGTACTCATATTCTACGAACAACATGTTATCCAATTCAATTAACAAAGGTTTTTAAAAGCGGACGGTTAATCAGGGCGTTCCTGCCAATTATACTAGGTCTGGATATACTAGGTTCGTAATTTTATACAAAGATAGCTTACGAGCTGAATCAGTTCGTGCTATAACATCCTGTATCCTATATAGAAATTAATGAAGTTAACAAAAAAAGTCAAATGATACTTGAATGGCTCGAGAAATGCCGTTAAGTGATCGTTTGATTCGTCTAACTGTATATAAGAGGTGCTTGGTTTTGTCGCTTCTTGAAGCACTACAAGCTAATTGAGTCATGCTCTTAACAACGAAGGGGTTTGTCTAAATCGCCCGTGTAGACGTTAAAAGAAGGGAATCCAAAGCATGCGAGGGTTCCACAGAAGACTCAAAAAGAAAACATTTAGACATTTAATAGAAAAAATTCTCCTTCAGAAAGCAGTACGAAGTCGTTCAAGTTGTTTTAAATTACGACTCGGCTTTTCGTCTCCTAAATTGATTAGAATATTCTACTGATGGTAAGCTTTGACAAGTCTAATGCCTATGTTACCAAAAACGAGCATCTTGTCACTTCGTCACTGGCTAAATGATGGTCCTGCTAAGCGATTCGTTAAAAAGTAGTTTTAAGCTACAGTTAACCAGTTACAATTTAATATTTTTAGAATGTCTATATAATTTTTACAATGGTACAACCAACCTTTCTTCACCACCACAACAATTAATCTTTACAACATTTTTTGGTAAAAATGCATTCGAACAATGACAATATTTTTCCAACGTTACTTAGAAGTAAATATGTGTGATTTACTCGTAACAATAGATCATCCGACTGGAAATAAAGGAATGCGCCGACCGAGAATGGTCTTTTGGATGAGATACGCAAGTAGAAGACGAGATTGCACGGAGCTTGCAACGACTATACCGCCACGATGAAGTCGAATAGAGAGGGATTAGTGCAAGACGATGAGGCGCGTACAGTCTCGCCCTGGTTACTGTTGAAAGGGAGCATGAAGAAACACGAATTTGCCATCTGAACTGATGCACAACTGTTAGTAGCACTAGAGCACTCACCAGTTAAAATCCTGAAGGTGTAAAAGCTGTTCAGGCATCAGTCAGTTCTCTAGATCAGAAAGTCCGTAGGCTCTCCTTTCCGATGGTGATCATAATGTCAATATTCTATAGAAACACTATACGAACACAAATTATAGATGAAGAAGATGGCCTTGCCCGTTGATCATGCCTACCACACGTACTGACGTAATTCTCCTGGCTAGCTCTAGGAGAGCAGAAACATTTAGAAGCTTTAGTTTGGAGGCTTTCAATGTGAAGTCGATAGCTCATTGTTATAGAAGAGTGTTGAAGCCGGCATGCAGCTTAGCAGTTTGGGTGGCTCTATTGTCCGGAATCCCAGAACTTGCGCGCTCTGGGTTTTAGGTGGACACTATAGCTAGATGTGGATCCATAGGGAGACAAAGAGACTACGAGAGAAATATGGAAAGGACAATATTCAACTTTATAGCTAAAGCGAGTCCTAGGAAGATTATAATCAAAAGATTACAACAACTTTGAAACGTGTGAATCAGAACAACGCTAGTGCTGTGTGTATATGTCTGTGTATTTGTGCAACCAGCAAGCACGTATGTAGCGACCACATATTGCAACTACTCAAGCATCGAAACAGGCATATATTGTCTAAAAAATAAATTCAACTTTGCATAACGGTTTTGTATCCTTATAAACGAAAGGGAGCAAAACCTTTATGCATTGAAAATGTAGGCTACTATTAAATGCATAAAGGTCTTGTATCCTTATAACCGAAAGCAAACAAAGCCTTTATGCATTAAAAATGTAAGCTACTATTTAAATTCATGTATTTTTTCGTTGTGTTCAATTAACAATGCTTATTTAGTTGTAACTATTTAGTTGAACAACTTGCTTTTATTCCACCGAAGGTGTGCGCTGGAGGATTCAGTACTATAATGATACAAAGAAAAGACATAATATATAAAAGTCAATTTACACATAACGCAACTTCGCTCTTGGCAACTACGAAAAGTACACATATAGTTTGCTCCAAGTTATGCTGTATCAGACATGTAATTGTTCATGAGACCCTTTATTTCATCCTTTTCCAGTTCGCTCAAGACGGCGGTGAACAACTCTACCAGTGATTGCTGCCGAAACGCAACTATTAATAAGCGCACATAAAACATTAACGATATATGATAACAAAGTGTTGAAATATTGTTGAAATACATTAAACTCGTATAGTATTTCAGTTTAAAAATGAAGCAAATCCAGTATAATGAATGAAATACTAAACATACCTATAATTTTACAAATATTAGAATTTAGCTGGATTTCCAAAATCCTAGTATCGAGAAGAGTGACGCATATTTTTGCACCAAGGGTTCGTTCACTATTATAACTACGTTGAAAAGTGCATCGCTAAACACCCGCTGCGTTTGCATACAGCAGGCACGAAATTTTCAACAGAGCAGCCAGTTATCTCACGGGTAACCAGCCTTGGGACATCCTTAAAGCATCGTTGTACACACAATTTGCCACCATTCTATTCTCCACCTTCCTCTTTTCTGGCATCCGCGTTAGAAACTTCGAACGAGGTGTTTTAATTCGCTCTGTCGGTACTATATTTCGGTTCTAGTCCGTTTTCTCATCATTATAATGTTGTAGGCGTTTGAGTACCGAGCTTCTGTCAAGAGCAAAATTTTTCAGCTACAATATTCTCTTAGCGGTCATTTTTGCTCGTCGGCACAGCCCAGAATCTAGACACGACCCTAACCTGTAACGAAATGGTTTACTCAAGCTATAAGCAGATTCGCTAGCTTGCGGTGTGGACAAGGATTGAAGACACATTGAAGACACAGCTATGTGCATAGACGTATATAAGAGAAAAGTGCATGTTTCTAAATAGAATGACCATTATGATTATCAACAGCAGCATGATCAAAATCATTGTTAACGAAGGTACTCGACTCTAACCGATGACTGATCTCTCTTCTCCTAGTCTTCTTCAACTAGTCATCAGCATCGGGCCCAGCGTCTCTTTTTCTCTTTATATTCATCCTCTGTCTCCCTCCTCTTTCTCCTCAGCTTGCTTATATTGTACTCAATTGAATGCAGTACATCTTCTAACTTAACTCTGATGACAGTCTATCGAGTACTCAGTCTGTTCCGTACACTATTGAATGGCAGCCCTCGGTTTGAGTTCATTGTGATCATTGTTGATACCTGTGCAACTACTTTAAAGATGTTGCTGTTGTTGTCGATTCTTTGTCCCGGATATTCCGGATTTTGCGCTGTTGTAACTGACTGTTATCGCCCGATGCCCTGATCTCGCCGGGCTCAAACGGCAGGACTTTTGGCAGGGTGTTAGTTCTAACTGACGCCAGTAGGGGGCCTCGTTAGAATACAAGGCGTGGATCATGAACTAAGCCTTACATAAGCCGGTACAGCCAGTCTGCTATAAAACGCAATATGTATAGATGTAATCTTATATCTTAAAATGTTAGTGATGCTAGCGTGTTCATGTGTTAGGCATGAGCACGCATTGAGCACTGCCTTAATAAACTGTACCTGCGGGTTTCGCAGGTTTGTGCCGTAATAAAAGCATCCAAAACGGAGTTGTGACAAAGTAGCAACTTTTTCTAAAAAGTTGCTGTCGGATATTTATCCACATGTGCTTCTGCGTCATACCGGTTTTACGTGCCAGATTTAGCTATGTTTTCTTGTTATAATTTTTTGACGCTATGATTTTTCTATTTTCCGATTTTAAAAAATTATCATTCCTTTATCCAATATTGAAACTGTATAGTGAATTTAATTTTCTCCAACCCTGATTTTAGGCTGGCTGCAGCATGTTCTCGGTAAGATACGGGAATCGAGTCATCAGTCACACTAGTAAAACGACAAAGACAACAAACCGAACAACTATAATAGGCTACAAATCTGAAGATGACTGTAAATGGCGGTTATTAAAAGCCAGGGCAACATAAGGCTAATCTTGTAGAAAACCGCTGTGATGGTGACAAGTCTAGTATATGTGCCTGCTTGTGAACACAAGGGATTTAAATAACAGGTATTCACTATCGTCGCTCGATAAACCAATTTATGTTAGCTGAGCGACAGTAAAAGTGGTCACGTTTGCTTTGTAAACGCATAGCTTGCTGCTTCGATTGACTTCGTGGATTTAAGCAACCTACTTGATCTTCTTGAGAAAATCGTGCGATTTTTTCTTATATGTGGGACACATTCGTATAAAAATATTACGCCCAGCGCTGTCTTTCGCTCCTTGTAAATGTAGCAAGTTTGTTTTCAAGCTGTTGGCGAATTTGGTCCATCTTGTCTGATCCGTCTCAATTCCGCCCAATACACAACCTTCCGGTAGGGCTCATGCATTGTCGCGCGTTCTAGCCCCTTACCGAGGAAGAGGCAATGTGACCACGCCAAAAAGTTTACGAAAGGTAGAGAGCGAGATCAATAAACCGCAGACCGTAGGCCATACACGCCATCTGTCGACAGCACAACTTTTCCTTCGAATTGAAATCGTTTTGTCAATTTTGCGCTTTCACTAGAATTGTTTAGCATCCCACTTATTATGGGTAGACTACAAACCTCATAAGCTCAGCACGTGTACAGTCGAGTCAGCTCGAGACTATGAGCACCATGCTACGAAGCGCGCATCGATCATTTTGGAACTGATTTTCTCCCTTCGATTCAATCTAAAGCCCACACAGGTCTCTACAATTCCTGTGCCATAACTCACGTGACAGCCGCGCTAAAAAAACAACTGATACCATAGAGAGGAGATCAGTGACTCCCGCGGCGATTCTTTTTTGTGGTCTCTTAGACGTTCCCCCACCGAGTTAATTTGTCAAATCGGTGACTCGAGCATTGGCCGCCTTTTGCCTTTTCCCTAAAAAGGTGAGACTCCATCGGCACACTGAGCCTTTTGCGTACTGATTCCTGCGCGATTCGACGTCACTAGAGGAAACTATAGAAAGGGCAATCAAGACATTAAAGGCACAGGCGCTCCCACACAAGAGAAATAAAAACAAAATAAACAACCCGTGAACAACTTAGGCCCACAAACTGGAAGTTTTTGGAGACATTGACAGAGAGTTGATCTTACTTTTTATCGCAATCATTTGCATGTCTACGAATGATTACCACTATTTATCGTTTACAAAAAAATGTATGAATATATATATATATATATATATATATATATATATATATA
>MNPL01000061.1:0-80283 GCA_002081605.1 Tropilaelaps mercedesae
TATATATATATATATATATATATATATATATATTTGTCGTAGAACTGGTGCTTTAAATCCAGAATATCAACTCAATAATCACTAAAATTTATCAGTGAATAATGCACTATCAATATGAACTATAAACACGTATATAATAGATGTATGATAATTATAAGTTAAAAAATGTATTTGCGATCATCACTGACGGTATGCTCGCTCTCAATAGGGACCGAACTGTGTCTTAAAATTTGCGTTTTTCACTATGCAAAAATATGTATTTTCAATAATTAGCTTAACTTTAGAGATACGAATATAGGTAGTCAAGCAAGATTGTAAACCGGCAGTATTATGGTCATACGGCTCCAAAGTTATCGAAGACTAAATAAGTTAACAGCCGTGTAAACATTGAATATTGGCACCTATGGAACTATTTTTAGTGAATTGATATTTTTGCTAAGTACTAACTAAAACAACTTTTAAAAAACACATTAACAAGGATAGCCTGTAAAAAGGTACGTAAAATAAAAATAATTTCCACGACTTCATTCAATATCAAAGGTACATAAAAGCAACTTTTGTGTCATTAAAAGCATTCTACTTCATTTTCTTGTTCAGAAGTGAAGATGCTTTACAATTCAAGAACAACTTAAATCACGTACCTGGACAACGAGGTCAACGCATTTGATCGAGGGTTCCTTCAGTTTAGCGATCTGCCTTTTGACGATGGCCTCAAAGGCCTTGTCAGGCGTGAAAAGGCCGACGCGTATACCGTGGATGTTGCGGATAGCGAAAGCGATCTCTCTGCGTAGCTCCTTCTCGTCGAATTCCATCTGAAATATAACATAATAGAAATCTATTTAATGTAAAACTTACAGCGTGACGACTACAGAGCTTAGATATATATTAAACAAGATACACGGATTAAACAAGATTAAAGATAGACGGATAGATTCCGAGAGGATTCAATAGAAAAATATAAAGTGACCCTTGAGAAATGTGCATCGTCGAGAGAAGAAAGCTTAAAAGTTATTCTAGAATAGTTGGCTTTGAAAGACCGGGATGCCAAACCCTGCTTAGATTCCAGAGAGAGCACCTAACGACGACGCAACAGGTTAAATTCAAAAGCTCTATCAGCAAGATCCTGTTTCAACTTTAGTTTACAATAACAACGCATTGTGAGGAGGCATAGTAGATTTTTGGCAAGAAATGGTACAAGCGTACCAAAGTCTAACGAGACAGTACACCCGGCGAAGTTAGTCTAAGTGAAGCTACGTGTACCTTGCCCACAGTGCACATTGCAAAAATAAATGCGTTGTAAGAGAAATCGAACGAAACTGTGGAGTCCCTTTAAGTTTAAAAGAAACATTCAAGGTATTTGATCCGAAGGCCAGAAAATACCCTCCCGCACTCGAGCTCATGTATTATAGCACGATGACACGATTGAACTTACCGTCTGCTTCACTAATAAATGGAAGAGACAGTTTTTTCATCGGCGGGGAATCGTTGATGTCAAAAAATGTATGACCGTCTATTATTAAGATCAAGAGTAGTGATGCGGAAAGCAGGAGTAAAAAAAAAGTAAATATTTTGTACTTGGGTAAAACGCAGTAAACATAGTACTAAAGATTGTAAACATATTAATTTTACAACGACAACGAATTCAAACAGGTCTGTGCCTAATCGAGAAAAAAATTAATATCTGGTAGTGTAATTAATAGTGTATTATTAGGTGTAGGGCGCGTGCATGTCTTCAGCTGTTGAATGCCATCCAATACAGACTTGGGGAACATTCGAGTTTTTTAAATGATGTTGGTGCTTGTAGTTTACACTACAAGGCTCACGATGAGAAAATTGTCTTTCGTTATCTCAACAATCTCAGAGAATATACTCTAATGGCGAGCATCACCATAAACAAATTAATCAAAAGGCAAATAAATGTTCTTTTTGTTAGAATGTGCTAAGGAGTTAAATTAACGAAAACAAACAGTAGACGTAATAGGTGTACGTTGACATGACAAAGAATTTCTACGCAAAAAAGTTTTATTATTATTTTTGTAGTCGAATGTCTTAATTTGTGTTAGATTGTTAATCAAACTCCAATACGTACTTTGCGCTATTTTAAATGATGACGTGAGCTATTACTTTACTCAATCAACTTTAAACAGGAATACTTTAGTAAACAAAAAAAAGCACTTACATTTATTAACCAAACGGCATATTTTTCATAACAGAACTTGAAATACCCTCAATTCTCCGTCTAATAGTCCAGTAGTGAAAAATTATCAATTACATCGAAGTGGATTGCAGGCAAAATACATACCTTAACTATTTCAAACGGAAATCGTTCGTGAAAAACTCGGTTGATGCGGGCACCACCGCTCAATTCGCTTGTGTTGATTGCAGCCGAGCCACTAAAATACAGAACAGTTAAGTTGTGAATAAGGCTATAAAGTGCGAATAAAGTACAAATGTTAGGCATATAAACAACTATAAAAAGTTTATAGCGTACCAACTGCATTCATGTATACCGAATAATTATCCGTTTCGGTTTTTATTTTTGTCGGTTACCTTAGGGATAAATATGTCAATCGCATATATTCAGTTTCCTTACAGCTGCCTTTTGTTGCATTCTCATATGCTTCGGCTCCCAATTTTATAATATTTGCGTAATATATTTCACTTTACTGGAATTAGAAATCGGTACTGACATTTTATATCTTTTGCAAAGGGATTGAAATCTATTCTATTCGGCAGACGTTCGGGTTTTAAAGAAGATAATACTATTACACACAATGCTGTAATTTAACCGCTATGGAATCATTTAAATATCTTCACCACTGTCAGATATACTTCAGACTAGTTTTTAGTTTAGAGATATTTATGCAATTATATAAAATTGGACACAAGCAAGCTACACATCAATGTGTTTCCTATAAAAAACAAAAAATATTCTAATTTATTGTTCAAAGAACTTGACGCTTTCTTCTTGAAATAGCTGGTAATAAGACAAACGTTTTAGAATGCGATTGTTGTACACTTTAATAGTGCAACGGACAGTGAAGTCGAATTTACAATAAATTTCATTCATTCTGAAGTTTTTTTTTTTTTTATCAAAAGCGGTCTTAATTTTTTCATTGTTATAATTAAAAATAGTCGTAAAAATAGGTTGCATAGTTTAAATCCTTTTTACTTAATTCCAATTGCTTCTATTCTTGTGGAAAATGGGTAACGATTCAAATCTCATTGATCCTTTCTTTTTAGAATACAAAAGGTTTCAAATAAGCTTCACTTACGATTCATACATCAAAGATTCATCAATTTTACATACAAGTTCAGTGTGTGCAGCTCTCAGTTAGCCATTACAGCCCAAAATCGCGAATTAATTATAGTAAAGCTTTCTGAATGCCGGTTCATACTGCGCATATCTGACAAGGGCAAAACTTGAAACCATTTGAAGTATATTGGATTTCAAAAAAATATGTTTTTCAGTTATATTGACAAATGTATTAAATTGATGTAGCGAGGTCTCGGGTTTATTCCCTATAAGGAGCATTAATGATAATAATTTTTTTTATTTAAGAAAAACATAGATATTTACCCATTACAAATTTCACCATTATGTAATGCTCCGTCGATATCCATCAACGTCAAACCCCAATACTTATTGTTCTACCTCTAGTTAATTTTGACGAAAATACAGAACTCATTTTGCAAACATATATAAAGCGCCGGCACGAAATAAGATCATAGTCTTTTAAGAGCGGTTTTCGGGAGTATAAGCTTGTAATGGATGTTACAAAGTAGTTTTCATTCTGAATAAGATGTACTTTTAGACATTTTTCTTTATATTCTTTGGTTTTTCTAAAACTGAAGAATAAATACGACAAAATATATGACAATATTGTTCGTGCATAATGATTCAGCACATTTTCTGCTCGAGTTCAATTTACATTATTTGCAATCTTGTTCGAGTCCTAGGCGCTAGCTCCTAAAAATTAAGTTAGTTGATCTGAGAGGCACCTGAGCTCTTTGATTTACATAGGCGAACAATATATATATAGGCGAAATATAGAAATGAATATAGACGAAAAAAAGAAGAGAATCTGCAGAAAAAAAAGAGACTGTAATAATTCAAAGGAAAAGTGCGAAAACATTTGTTTTAAAAAACGGTCTTTCTAAGTGAAACGGTTCTTTCGCTTAGTTTAAAAAAAAATTGGCAACTAGACTAATTATCACTTCTTCAGAATGTAATTCTTTAAGGTTTGCCCGGGTGTATTACGTAATAGAAACTGATCCTTTTTGCCAGTTATTAAAAACGTACGTACGTTTGACGCGGTAAGCTTACCGTTTACTCCAAAACTGTACCATAAAAATATTTTTTGACACTTGACTAATGCATTTTGCTGATCACCTCAACAAAGTTAGTCGGGTTTTTCATATGGTTAACCTTGTTGCTATACAATGTCCTAAAATGTTGTTGTAAATTAGCGAACAAGGCTACAAACCATTGTTCCAATATTCCAGATTATTATAGAAACTATTGATTCTATATTCCAGATTCTAGAAGCCATCGATTCTACGAGAGATGTGTAAATGCAAAAAAAAATTTGTCGTAAAAGTGGTTTATACGGTAATCGGTTCATATTTTTGATGGGTTTTGAGCACTGAGATTTCTCACTGCGGTAAAATGCACGCGACCCTAAAGGAAGCGGCTATGCTTCTTTTTCTTTTAACTCGACTTATCTCAGACATAAAGCACGCTTATGGAAAACGATACATCTACGGAACATGGTACTTCACGCAACAAAATCCCATGATCTTGGTCGCCTCATTGAGCTAATGGTGCTTCAAAAACAACCGAAAAAGGAATTTAAAATTGCTTCAAAACTATTGCACTAAAGAAATATGTGAAAACGAAACCTCTAGTAGCAGAAGGTCAGAGGATAACGATTGGACAAAACATATCTACAGCAGAAAGACAGAGAGCGATTGCTTCTGCTTCAAGCCACTTCGAGAAACCCGGTTGTTTATCAAATGGCTGTTCAGTGTCATGCGGTAATGACGTGTAATTTTCTTTAATATTTGTAACAAAATTGACCATAATGTAATGTCGTCAAAAAAGAAAACTTAGAGCTGGACATCCAAAAGTCAACTTAGATAGAAAATAATTTTTTCGTGAGCTTGTACACTCTAAATATGAATACTATTATCATTAGTACTCTCGGTCACAAACGTTGACCATAACTAATGTACTACCCATGGTTCATTTACAAAGAGCCGTTTCAGTGAATTTAAACCAATTTATCGCCTTTAAAAAGTATTTTTACTGCTTCAAACCTAACCTGAAAGCATATATACTCGGTAAAATGGTTTGTCAATGACTCTCCATGTTGGTTTATTTACTAACTCCCGGTTTACTGGCTTAGCGTCATTAGTGGGTAGTGCCAGTACATGTATATACTTTGTATATAATGCTGACTCTTGAAGGTATATATATATTTTTCATGTGTATGTGATGAAATAACTCTGTGCTTTGGTTCTGTTATGTTGGCATGCTGTTAAGATTCCTCTTGGGCTTGTAGTGTCGTTGTCATTGTAATATCGCCTGCTTTTATTCTCCGTTTGTTGTTTCATGGCTGTACTAAGTAAAATGTATGACAATTAATAAATAATGAAATAATAATACAGGCCCTTACCGAGCCGCCATACTCATGAGTATACCGACGATCAAATTACATATTATCGTGATATGGTATCATAATAAAATATATAATTTTATATCATATGAACACTGTTTGCTCATTGGTTTATAAATATATTTTAAATATTAAAATTAAAATAAATATAGACAATGCAAATAAAGCGTAATAAGATATCAGTCTGTTTACAGCGATTGCGACCTGAGGATAATCTTTGTACCAACAGATGGGCGGATGAAATAGAAATTCTGACCTGCCTTCGATGTTCCGTTCGAAGTCTGTCTGAAGCTGCTGTATCATCTGCAGCATAGCTTTCGTTTTTCGCGACGGATCATCAGGACGGAAGTGCTTGTATTCTTCTACCTGCATTATAATAAAAAAGATATATATTTTAAGATGTTTCTGACTTATCAAAGTCCTGACTATCTTTAATCGCCACAAAAATATAACGGCGAAGTCGTTTGGTTAAAAATGAGTACAATTAATTACATTTTCGATTCTGTTAATCTAGTTTATGAAAGCAGAATGACAAATTGGTACCTGCAAAACTACAATGTCTTAATTTAGACAAGTGCCTTATGGAGAGCCTGCTCGCTTTTCTGCACACTTTGTTATCAAGTTCGCAGTACATGCACAAAAAGCAGAAACCATATTATTTTTGCGAATTTTGGGCGAGTTTTTCCATAAATATCTATTCAAGGTAAAAAGCAGCAAAGCAATCAAAATAGGTACGTGCGATACGTAGCATATCGTGTATATACGTAATAGTCACTTGTGTCGTGCACGTGTAACAAGCCACAAGAGAGTAAAACGTTGTCTTTTAGACGAAGTAGCCAGAAAAAAGCTTTGATTCAATTGGTAAAAAATCTTCGTTGCCCGCTTTGCGGTCAATCGTCTTATTAGCCCTATTAATAATTATTAGCCCCCGAAAAGCCCCCATAAAAAGATCAACAAAGAAAAATTAAAAAACGCGTCATTTATCACAACTACAGATCCTCCTTCATCACTCTATACAAACTCTACAGCAAAGCTGGGCCAAAATATATCCCTTAATAAAATTAAATTATTAGCTCTATTGGCTTCGCATCTTCGACATTGAGGACCGATCTAGCGTTGTCTTTGTCTGCCATAATAAAAATGGTCTGATTTTACTTCTATACTCTGGCATTCTATATTCCGGCCTAATAAAAAAATGACAAAATTTTTAAATCGATAGTTTTTCTCCCTAGAAACATTTTTAATTCTAGGAGCGTTTCGGCGCTTTGTTCAACCATAGAATTTGTATTTGTTGGAATTTGGAATTTTGGCATGTGTGAATTAATGGGAGAAAAGTTTAGGTTTGCGATATCTACCTAGGTTATTCATTTGACTCACCTTTATTGATTATTCAGCGATTTGAACTTGAGTTTTCTGAATTTTTGCTTCTTTATTTTTCTATCAAAACACTCCGTTCGTTTTTATTAAAATTTACTAAAAAATAAAGCTTAACACCTTGAATTCAAAACATTGTTTTCGATGTTCGCTATACCCTCCAAACAGCTACGCATAGCGCAGCTCCCTAACCTATTTGGCTCTTGGTGCCGAAGATGCAATGCTAAAATACTGGATGTATATATAGATAGATAACTATAATCAACACCAATGGTATGCCAAATAGACTGTCAAATCATTCTGAAGTCTTTTGAAGGTTGAAATCTTTTTAGATTTTTCAGACGCACTTTGCACAGAAAACGGGAAGAGGTCAACAATCAGTAATTATCGGTTATATGTTTACGAATACAACATAATGCTTAACATACGGTGCAGAGCAATGTGTCCAAAATATAAGCGGAGGGGTATACGGAAAAACAAAAGGAGATGAAAAGCCAAAACAAATATATGGTGGACGAAATTAGCAGTTAAAGTTTAAATGGTGATACAGAGTTATAAGAGAAGCCTGTGGGGACAATGAGATCGCAATCGTATGTAGGTGGACTCATGGATACATTACTGGTTATAGAATATATTAAGGTCCTAGCATGTGGGGCAGTCTCAACCGAGAGGCTATCTAAAAAAGTGGCGTATATACAAAAATCAGTGACCGAGAATACAGAACTTATAAACTGACGATCCGTCACCTTAAAAAGTATTATGCACGGAATATCCGAGATTATCTTGAGAAATAGATTAAGATGAAACCGAGAAAGTGAATAATGAAACGGTTAAATCAAAATATCCCAGGAATGTTATTGACGTAGTTTTATTCGAAATGTGGAAAAGGAGTGCCTGTAACAAGTTTTAAGTAGAAAATTCGAAAAAGGAAACCTTTGTTGAATATCCGGTTTTTTCATGTGCACTGAAGCAGTAGAAAAAAGGGTACATAAGAGTAAGAAAGGTTTCAAAACGGCATATAAAGATAATGGAGAAGAAAAGGAGTGCCAACCTCGCATTTGGTTATATGTGGTCGATATGGTCATTTCGGAGAAAGAAGATAAATAGTTGCAAAAGACATTGAATATTTGAGGCGGGTTTTCCGTAAAAAAATCGATACTTAACGAAAAATATGTGCAAACGTAATATTTTCGGGAATTCCTGCAAAGCAATGTAGCTTTTCGCGATATTCATAAATTGTATTAAAATCAGCCAGCACACGTTATATTGTTCTATACTACTTGAGCACAATTTGGCCATTCCCAGCGATTAGTTTAAACGTCTTTAGACCTTCACCAGACCTATGGTCACACTAGTCTGTTTTTTCAACATTATATTCACACTTATATTTCATTATTGTGTACACATATATTTTTCATTTTACTATTCTAATTAGAAAAACCTAAGTACATTTTGATTCGTTTTTCCTCACATTTGGTGTTGTATTCAAAATGAGGAACTATTTCTCGAATAGGTTTACCAGCATCTTCCAGTCGATATACTACATTGCCTTTACTAATAAAAGTAAGAGGTTCAAATATTTACCTCCTTTTCCAGAGTAAGGAGTTGCTTTTGTAGTTTGTCTCTGAGTGCCGGCAACGTGTCGCGGATATGGTTCGTAAGCTGTTGATTCAACACACGCTGCAGGTACGGGGTGCCCATACGATCTGCCATATGCCTGTATCAGCACAAATGCGTAGTAGATAAAAGAACCGCTCCTAGGAGTTGCATTTTATGAAGTATAATTGCGCACTGAGAATTTTACAGTCACGCTAATTATGAAGGTACTGACCAATCTACCCATTCCTTACTGGTTGTTGTAGTGTAATTAAATCGCCTCGGCAAGAAAGCAAGCGAACCTTAAAGCATCTCAAAAATATGAACTCGGGTTTTTGTATCCACGCTTAATAGACGGTTGATTCATCCACAAACCACTCTGATATCGCTTATGTCTTTGAGCTGACCCATCTCTTTAAGATAACGAAACGCAATATTATTTAAGATATCTAACTCAATACTTCTAGCTAGTATTAAAGTATAGGTATATATATGTATATATAGGAGGTGTATATATGTATATATAGGAGATTCCTTAAGGCGTCCGAAAACACCGCGTACGGTGTTGCAGCACGAAAGAAGTCTAGGAAGCTGGGATTTGGTCCATCATGCGAAAGAATAAGAACAAGACCATTTGCATACATCAACTACGCATATGACATGGCACGACGATAATAAAAAAACTGTGCTTGATTTTCCAAACGCCTTGAAGCAAGACCGCAATTCAACGTGGCAAAGAATGCCTGCGCGAATTTTTTTACGCCCACCATCTTGGATTTGAGGAAAGGCTGAGTCATGACAACATTAGTCACATTCTCTGCATTCCACTTAAATTTCGTTCTGAAACAAATATCAGAGGTTCAAAATTTCCTATTCACAGTATGCACTGTTTAACCAATACAATTGATATAATTAGAAAATTATGTGAGCTTGTTCAGTAACTCCTCTTAAAACTTGAACAGGTTCCAACCCTGCCGTTGCATCTTTACATTTATAGGTTCGTCTTATGAAGTAATGCAAGAAGCTCTACCGTGGACGTGGAATTTTTGGCTGACGGTTGGCCCTAAAAATACTTTTGCTAAGAAGCTAATTACGTTATCTTTAATTTATGACTTTTGTTGAATACAGAGCATTCAAAGTACCATAGAAATTACAGATATAAAAAACGCCACCATATAAAAAACAAAATTTATTAGGATTTATTGACTTCCATGAAATATTTAATATTCAACCAAGACTTTACTTATTTATCTGGAGTGTGTAACAATTATACGCAGCAGAGTTTTTACATTAGATGACCAACCTGTATCCTGGGTGAGTAAGAAAGAATTTTCGTTCAGCGTCAAGAGCTATTTTGATGTCCTTGCGCCCTTCTATGTCCTAAAAAAAAATTACCAATCATCTTTTTAGTAGTAGAATTTTGTTGCATAATTGCAGCATATTTGTTTTAGGACAACCCTATTATGCATACTTAGGTCAATTTTAGTACCGAAAATTGAATGCTTTATGAGTTCTAGAGGTTTGCTTATAAATTAGTTGAATAATATAAATTATTCTATCAAAGTTATCGCACTGATTCCCAATTCGGAAACGCCTAATTAATAAAAAAAACAAGTTAGTTTGGGTGTTCACACGGGTTGGAAACTATTTCGAGATCTTTGAATATTTATTACCCTCACTCTACTACGCATAAGAAGAAGTGAAGCAAATATTTATGGTATACGCCAACTACACAATGCTTGGTCTTCAGGTCAAACCTGATTAAAGGTTTACTTGGTCGCCGTAAGTCAACCTAAATGCGTAAACGAAATACTCAAATTGTGTATGTAAACACTAATAAAACAGTGCGTGATTTTTAAGTCTGCAAGTTATAGAGGTCCCGTACCCCTCAATAGTATAATTATAAATGGGAGACCTCCAGAATACGAATATTTGAACGTCTAGGACTCCGTTTTATCTAATACGGATCTAATATCTAATATCTACGAAATTTATTCATTTGTTTATTTAAGTGATGCTGCAAACTAACTGTAATTATGCGTCTCTAATGTTTTTCAAATTAGGTTGAATTCGAGATAATGTCGCATTAGGTATGTAGTTATTTTATTCATCACAATTTAGTCTCAGTTTCATAGTCTTAGTTTCCTCGTCTAAACCGTTAAGTGTCTTCACGATTTGAAACGGTTACAAGGTCTTTTGCAGTGTTTGCTGGTGCGATATGTTTACGAGATATATTCTCAAATATCATATGCATTTGTAAACCTTCGTGGAGTAAGCTCTAGGTTACACTTACCGTTGGCTATCATTTGCCTTCATTGCTACTGACAGTGAGGCGCTTGTCCGCATCGTTACAGTTACCTTCAAAGTATAAATTTACCGCCCTTGGCTCCTTGCCCAAATCTGCCTTTTGAATCACCACTGTCGCCGCCTCACTATCGAGTGTTTGTTGCCATTAAAAGCATTCTATATTCAAGAGCTACTGGTTAGCACTGCGTATATATCTAGCAACTGAAGCAAGAAGATCACACTTTGTTGTATATGCTGCCTCAAGACTTTTGAGGTACATACATAACAACGAATCGTGGCATTGGGTAAACTTAAGAAAGTAGCGAGCGCAGTTTTTAACCACATCTCAGTTACTATGTGTTTTCAATAAGTAATACTTCTCTTACCTTCTGGCTTCGATTAACAACTCCTACATAGCCCCTACGCAGGGGAAGGAGCTTATTTTCAAAAATATCTCTTGCGTCTGTACCTTCGTCCATCAGATCTAGTTTCGTAATCACTCCAATTGTTCGAATACCTGAAATAACAGCAAAGGGGGAAAAGAAAATGATCCAGGATCTAATAAGGTGAATTCAAAACTACATAGCTAACATAGACAACTACTAGATTTCACCTCTCCGTTTTTCAGCTTATGACTTCTTAGAGATGACAAAATCATAAATAAAACAGTAAAGAAATCGGTGAACTTCGAAGAACTTTTCGTTAACCACGTTAGCCACGTGATGATTTGTTCATTGCGCAAGACAACCTTATTTATGTACGTTTTTTAAAATAAAACCCGCAAAAAAGTTTGACTAGTTGCAAAAATGCTTTTCAGATACTAGTCAGAAAGAATACCAACATTTTTTTAAGAATCGTCTTAACCATCGTTCGTCGGTCATAATCGGCTCAACCATGTTTGTCTGCATGTAGAGATTTTAGGTATGTTACATTTTTTGGACAATAAGAGTTTGCTTCTAAATCCTAACTAAAGTATAATAAATTACGATTTTTCCTAGGTCTGTGTCCGTGCCTAGTATAGGGTTGACCTGAATTAGAACCTGAAATAGGAATGTTATTTCTCAGAAACAGTAGAAAATATAAGCAAGTATGGTTTTTTGCTAAGCGATACGCGTCGGTTTGTGAAGCTGCCCATAAACAAAAGCTAGGCGCAGCTTTTAAACAGTTATCAAATGTTCAAGAGAACTGAGCCAGTAGATTCGTGAAAGTCACTCATATGACAACCTCTGAAAGATGCGGAGTGCTGTATGTGAACCGTTAAGTGTCAGGCTATGGATATTATATAACAGAAATATCAGAGAGGGCACGTGAAAACCACGATGATTCAAATGCTCATCTGAGTGGAGCATTTGTAGAGCCTGGAGGGAATTTGCCACATCCTTATTGATTTTAAAAATCTAAATAATATTTTCAACTGAAAAATTGTATTAAAAATGTAAGTAACATCTAAAGTAAACCCAAGAGTTATAGCTCGCTGCGAATGAAGGAGCTATAAAGGTGTATTATTGCACAATAATCTGCTATTCAGTTCCTCGGGAACAGTAAATTGCAGACAGTGGCTAAACAAGCAAGCGTCTGGTTTAGGAAAACCTTAACAGGCAATCATTACCAGACTGAAAAAATATATATGCGGAAACTTAATACATCTCGGTAAAACTCAGGCCAATTTGAAAATTGCTTTGTTATGCTATAGAATATTAAACTTTTTACACCATATACATTTGCATTTAAATTTCGAGTGAAAGAAATTCAACGTTATGACGCAGAGTGTGGAGTGCCTTGGAGAGGGTCCCAGAAACAGTGAAGTCTTGTGTGAAAAACAGTCGCATTGGCAAATACACTATCGAACCAAGAAACTCATCCAGAACGTACACAATCCGCGTGCAGTTCTGCTTATACTAGTGTAAAGTAATGGTGTGCTGGAACACGTCAACGGACCTTTGTTTCTAACGGGGATAATTCAAGACCTCAAATTAGACTCTTCGGTCGTAACCAGCGAGACCGTAAAATACCACCAAGTAAAAAACGGTTTCTCTTTGATTCGCAGACAACGCCTGGAAGCGAGAATGCCAAAAACTTTCAAGAAGTTGACCTTATTCTATGGAAGAAGTATTAAATGAGTAAAACGCAATATCTCATTTCTTTGCGAGATAGTATCCACATAACTGATGTTGAGAGACTTGAGAACACCTGAGACACACCTGAGAACGTTTGTGGAGAGCCTAATTGAGAATTATGCACCTGTTATGGTTTTACGCAAAAAGTAGAGACGTGTTTTCAGATATCACAACTTTTTTTACTGGTTTTGACGTAAATGAAGACAGATTCGATTTTCTCCTGAGGCTCATTTTAATCTGAACAGAGGTGTGAATAAGTGTCACATATGGGTCAGGGAAGATCTTCATGTGCAGAGTGTCACGTTAATACGGGATGGTTGATTAATACGCGACGTTATGCTAATATATAAAATGTTGTGGGAATATATGGTGCAAATTTTTATAATTTTTACGTGCAGCGCTCAGCAGCTTAGTGATTTAAATTTTTATGTTTCGCATTGTATGGAGGTAGCTTGGTCTATTTTTGAAACGGTTTTAATGTTCGTATGTCAAGATATTAACTGGAGGATATTTTAGTGATTTTTATAAGCAATTTCCGATGTTTCTGTTTCGGAGTGTGCTGTGGGAGACACTTCGCTAACTTCTACATATGGCTTTTGATGTCGATGTTTCGAGGTGAGCTGTGACTGACAGTTTGGTGGCTTCTACGTATAGCTTTCATTGTTTTTGTTTCGGAGTGTACCTTGTTTCCAATGGGTATGGCTTTGAGTATGCTACGGGTATACTTTCAGCAACCTTTTCGTGCGGTTTTGAAATGTTCGTGCATCTGGATGTGCTATGGAAAATATCTCTGTGCTCTTCTACGTACAAATTTCGACGCCTGTGCATCGAAAACTGCTCGCAAAAGTTACTAAAATACAACCACAGTATATCCTGAGTCATCGACATTGAAAACCGCGAATAGGAATCGTTAATTAATATTTCCCAGCACTTTAACATAAGCGAATTACTGTTAATCCACGACCCATTGTATACGCCGATGAACATCGTAAATCGCAGGCAAAATTCACTATCTGATCCATCATAGCATTCTGAAACATAGGTATTGAAGCGCCGCACATAGAAATCGTTAAGCTATTTCTCATAGAACACCACACTTAGATCGAAAAACGCACTTACAAATTATTAAAATGTATTCCATAACACACTGCAATCAAAAACCACTTGTAAAAATCACTACCACACACTGCGCGCGCCGAAATACAAGCATACTGCATCTAGAAGTCGATATCCTCATAGCATACCCTGACAAATAAACTGCGACTCCGCACAACACGCCTTGAAAATATAAACGTCGAAAACCGAACGTGGAAATGATTATACTACCATTCACAGGGCAGTCCCAAACATGCATGATGAGCACTGCACGCAGCAGTCACTATGGCTAGAGTATATATTTTGAGAAGCGCATGCAAAAATCACCAAAGCTTGGCCTAATTAACAGAACACCTTTCGTCATCTTCATAGTTACCACATAATTATACACACACACACATATATATGTATATATATATATATATATATACAGATATGAAGTAGTTTTTCAAAACCTTACCATCGGGATCTACTTCTTTGGCGATCTTTAAGGCGTCAGAGGTGGCGAGATCTTGAGTGGCTGAGGTAACGGCGAGAATAAGGCAGTTTTCTTTCTTGATGAATTGAAATAGCATTTCTCGGATTTGGTGTTCGATATCAGGTGGTTGATCACCAACAGGGACTTTCGTCAAACCCGGCAGATCAATCAGTGTGAGGTTTAATACTGCACAGACCGTATGCAAAATAATATTGTAGTCAATTTTAATCAAGCATAGCTTTAAATCATCGCAGAGTCAACGCATTAAATGCAAAGTGGCTCTTTTTACAGAAATCAATTGATTTAGGAAACTTTGAAAAAGCTAGTACCGATTTGTTTAATTCTATAGCAAATGGTGCGCTTTCACTGAAAATACACCGCAAGCTTCTTTGAAAACTACGTTCTTACAGTTTGACCATGTCTTACACTAACCTAATATTCAAGTCGTGACGCACCTTCTTTAAATTAATCTTCAAAACCTTTCAATTGTTACTTGCAGGAACACATTTTTCCGTTAGAATCTGCAGACGCGCCTGCTATATTTTAAACACGATTGGGTACTTTTACCGATCCCTTAGAAGAAGCGATTTAAAAATTTGCCATGTTACATGTATGGTTGTGCATATATGGCGTATCATACCAGTTGTATGTTTTTTAGAACACTTCATATTACATAACCCGGGGTATATTTTTAGTGTTGAAGATTCTATTGAGAAAACAATTTGATACAAGTGTCTTCTTATGAAAAATTTGAAGTACGTAACAAAAATGGTTTCGGGCTCCAATGACCTATGCACCATAATGATATGTATTGTGATAGTGACAGACTTACACAATGAACATTTAGTAATTAATAATTACCGTGAGGCGAATAAACTCGAAGGTTGATCGGTACGGGTGAAATATTTTTGTTAGCTCCTGTCACACGGTCTGTTTCATCTTCGATTTCTTTGCGAATCTACGCATAATAACAAAAATGACAACATTAGTTAGGATTGCAGTGCATCACAGGAAAACACGTCATAAAATTTATGATTGCAAGCTTTTCGGTTACACCAAAATGATGTCGCGGTCGATTCACTCAACTGAATACGTACCTAAGTGGTGCATAAGGTGAACATTTCCGAAAATACACATCGTCTTAAATATCTCTCTAAAAAATGAGAAAAAATTTCACAAACTTCCGCTACGGTAACAATAATTATGTTCGAGCGAATAGGTGAGATAAACTTATCTGCGAAATAGACAGCACCTTATCCCGCTTGCAACCCCTACGTGTACTCCATGTTAGTTACATTTAATCGTTACCAATTCATATTACGTCTGAATTGTAGAACCTGAAGTCTATATTCCCCCTAAATACGATTTCGTACATAAAACTAGAAGACTTGGGTGTCCTACTTTTTTAAAAGGACAGAATGATAGAGCAGGGAAAAACATAAATTCTGTGACTTCCAGGTGACACAGTTGCGATACACGACGCCAGCATGTGTTGCTAGGACTAAGTGTATTGTAGGAATTTTTTAGTGCTTGTACTTGAGGAATGCTGTTTTTTACAGTGTAGCCCCTAGGTGCTTTAGGTCCCAACAGTCATTATGCTCTTGTCTCTGGCTGAATTTCTTTGACTCGTATTACACTGAGGCCAGTGTAAGTTCCGGAGTGGATATGAATAGTCCAGCAAATTGTGCGTTCTTATCCTCAATTTTTAAAGTATGAGTCGTGGACTGCAATGGTTAAATCAGATACCACATTCTAAGAAAAACTTTGATCGAACACGTATGAGTGTGCATGCGTGTGTATGTATACGAGCGATGAAGCGGTGTGGCCATACCTCGTCGAAATTCGTAAACTTTTTGCCTCGGCAGTGGAGGAATTCACCGTATTCCGTGTTCGAATTAATAAGTTGTAACACAAGAGGCCGTCGTGTAACGATACCCGAACCTCGTGGCAAGAAATCCCTGAAGTGTAAAAACGTAAAGATACGAATCAATAGGCAAGAAATCCCTGACGTGTAAAAACAAAGATACAAATCAATAGTTCTCACCTTTGAGCGTTTTAGTTTACGTCCCTGGTCGTTACCGCAGAAGATGGGCGCGATAGAATCGTTAAGCCACCCTTTTGCTACCATTTATGGATGAATAATAAATTAGCCTTAATGGTATTTCAAGGAAACTGTATATCATTATTCTTAGTTAATTTGGAAAAGAAGTTCGGGATTCATTAATTCGCTATATTTATCTGGGACCTTACTAGAATATCAAAACTCTTTCCCCCCGAGTTAAGACCAGTTTTCGGCCATTAGAAGTTGCATATTTTTGTGTATATTCGAACTAACAGACATACAATTTTGAGATTCTACCGATGTATACATCCGTCCAATCCCTCACCGCTCTCTTCAATTTCTGAGTATCTATTAATTAATTTCACCACTTGAATATGTAGGAAAGTTAATCGCGACGAAATTTTCGGTAGGTTATGCTGGTATTACCTTCCGACAAAGTTCTCAAGCACGGAACTCTTTCCTGCGGATTGACCTCCAACTACAGCAATCTGTGGCAGATCAAGTGCCAAAGATACGCCCAAATTCGCAAACGCATCTTGAAGCCTGGAAGGTATAGTGATAGCATAAGTGACTCGCACAAACACATTCATAAGATATGATAAATATGTTTGCTATATATTTTACTAACTGTCGACCTACAGCTATATGTGCGAATCCTATATTAGCCGTTCCTGCAAATTATTTTCACATTTGTCCAAACGATTCCCAAGGGCTAAATTCATTCGAGAAGCACGATTATATTTCCACGCTTTTAAATAGAATAAGTTAGAGATGTATACCTGTTGACTATTGGGATTAAACCCTCCATTCCAGAGTTCCAGGATCCACCGGTAGCCATTTGTGGTGCTAGATGACTTCTCTTTTTCTTGTGTAAACAACCTTGATGCAGAAAGTACTAGAATAGAATATAATAAAAAAAAAAAAAACGCAAGTAGGATTGTCAACTAAGCCACCAATATTAACAGACCGTAGAAGTGGCTAATCAAAGAAATTTACTATCTAGCCAATTAATTATCTCGCTTAGCGTTTTTTTATTTTTTAACTCCGTTCTGATCCTACAATCGCCTTCTTGGAGCCTGCTTACCCTGCTCACACTCTCTTTCTCATTAACTTAAGTTATCCCAGCCCGAATAAATGAAATTTGTGAAATGTGGCGCTTGCAAAGCAAAACGCAAGGGAGAATCTCATTAAAAGCGTCTCAGCGAATCTTATCAAAGGCAATAAAGCTGAGTATTTGCCTGGTAGCAGTATCCAATACACTTGTTTTGAACCTATCTATTTCATCAATTACGTATATCGCAGACTTATATACAGGGACTGTATACAAGGACAATGGTTCTAAGACGAATACAGAATAATGACGCCTGATAACCCTCACACTCTTTCTGCGGTAATAGAAAAATGTATCTCACAATTTTAATCACATCTAAATATATAAAACCTAATAGCCCCCAATGTGATTGCTAACGAGGTTATTCTGCGAGGGCTGCCAGTTTGTCCGCAACAAAAGACCTGAGAGCATACGTGGCGCGAAACAGTGCCATTGGTTTTTCCTTGATATTATCAAAGCCTGTGACTAGTTGCATTACTACTCGTACTAGTAGACTGTTCATCTAGGGACTGGCCATCTAGGGAGCACCTTGGGCTTGTTCTTCAATCAAAATTTTCTCGGGATCTCTCTAATAATACCTTCCTGCAAATATTTGCGTGTAATTAGCACGTTACCTTAGCTAGGAGCGTGAAGCGTTTTTCTTGAAACTCTGGTGGAGATAACAGAAGACTTTTCATTATACTAATCTCCTATTCCATAGTGCATCGCAATGGCGTTTACGCCTAATCTACCCGCCGTTTTAAATTGAGTTAGAGAACGTAAACTTCACCTTCTCATCCCACTCTTTTACTACATAGTGACCCGCGGTAGCAGTTACGCCTTATCTACCCGCCGTTTTGAATCGAACAAGAGAACTAAACTTTATCTGTTGTCAGTAAATGATATACACCGATAAAACTGCGCACAGGCACTTCGTGCATACATTTTCGTTGCTGATGGAACGGTACAGGTTTCAGCTATAAAACCTCAAAGTTTGCAAATATATCGATTCTTAAAACTTTACTGTCTTGGAAAAATTCATAATTTCAGAAATCATCACGGGCAATGTATACTACAGACATAACAGAGCCCATGTCTTTCCAACAGCGTTTAGATGCAATCTGTTTGGCAGAAACTTCGTTTACCGCGGTGAGCTAGTATTCTATAAGATCGCAAACTCGACAAAATGGTTATGCATAAGGGTGGAATGACGAAAGTTGAGCCCAGAAACTGCTGCTAAATTTGTTCATTACTTCGAGTTCACGAAGGTTTTCCACTCAAAAAAGATATTTGCATTTTTTTGCATATTTCTTAGAATACTTAATTAAAGTGGCAGAATTTTTACAGAAAAATGTTCGCTTGTGTTGACGTTAGCACTACAGAAGCAAAAACATACAATAATTGGGATAGGAAAAAGTATGATGAATGGTTCGAAATGCTTCCGAGCATTTATGTTATCTATAAGATAATTTATTAAGACTTATCACATTTAATTAGGAGTTTACATTTAGAAGTGTGCATAAGTGTGCATTTATCCTTACCACCGAACTAAATACTAACATATAATTTTAATTTACATCGAACACGTACGGAAAGGCAACAAACTATCTGGTAATTTCTGTAATCCTGTGATCTGGTAATTTTATTTATCGAAACTAAGTTTGGAACTACCGGGAGAGGGTTTTTAGTGTGAGCCATATTATTCTACTGAAGTGCAGCATGTTGCACTCAATGAAACGACAATTGCAAATCATCCAAAGAAAGTTGATATTTGTGCATTATTTTATTGACTTTTGCTCACACATTTAAATTAGAAGTTAAACTACTGGCCTAGGGAGTAAAAATTGAAAAATGAATTGTTTATCGAAATTTTTTATATTTGAAACCTTCCCCTTTTAGGTAGAAAAAAATATTATAAAAAGCGCATAAGAAGGAAAGAATGACGCAAAGTTTTTCGAGAATTTACAATAAAAATCATCAATGTTATGAACTTTTTAGAGCGATAGTATATATTCTGTTCAATACAAGATTGCGTTACGCCTATTACGTTATACAAAAATTTAAGAGGACACCAGAGGGAAGCAAGGGAAAGTATACTTATGCTTAAAATTGAGCAGTCAGTCCTTTTCTAAAAATATCTTACAGGAAGGAATTAGGCTAAAATAAAGCTAATTGGTTAACTTTGCTCAGTAACTTTTCTTAAAGCCTAGGTTTTTGAGTCATTGGTTAGTCTTAGCTGTATAAATGAACCAGTTTTGCTCAACTGAAAAAACATGTTTGCTAACTTTATGGCAAAATTGTGATCAAGTTATTTTCGAATAAAATTTTTAGAATAAAAAAGAAAAAAAAGTTAATAGGTTATAAGTATAGAACGCTTAATTAATAATTATACTTTAACTGCCAATCACGGAGACGTTAATCCTCACTGTCTAGGGACCAAACGCAAAAAAGCCTACAACAAAACATATTTGGCAAGAATTCTAGTTCAGAAAGCAAAACCACTGAAAGGTAAACAACAAGCCTAAAAACTGCCACGATGATGGGGCGGGTAGGGAGTCGGCCTATTAATTACAATGTCCCGTACTTTAACTAAAAGGCAATGATTTTGTTATTGCTTGGCTTTTGAATTAGGTCATTAATATCAGAACACTGTGCTAGTTTCGTCCTCACCTTCCATATCGGATAAACCCATTGAGGCAACTATACAAGTTTTTCAACAGGTCCAGACATCGGACATTAGTAGCCAATATAACAACATGGTGCGATTTGGAGCCTCACAATCCCGAATCAAACGCAATAAGAGGCGGGCGAGCACTTCTACAGTTTTTAGTTAAGAGCTACAGTTTGCATCCAATGTTTCGGAATAAATGTCACCATAGTTTTGCGTTGTTACAGTTTAGTCCTTCCAAAATTCACAAAAAAATGGAATTTTGACTATGCTACTTATATATCCCTGAATTGCCACTTCGGACAAAGACGCCCTCCAATTACAATAAAAAAAAAAAAACACTTATGTTTAACTCTCCAGAGCGATCTTCACATTCCCGGTTCTTGAAGCTCGTCTAAAGATTGTCATCTACCGTAAAAACACCCAATACCCAATTCTCTTAATATCTCTGTCTATTAATAGCAGGTCACACGATTAGCAGTTTCCAAGTTTAGGGATGGTCCATGAAGATCTATTTAATTTATGCGTGTAGTGTGCCATCCTAAATGCGTAGTCAATAGCTACCTCAGCATTTAAAGCGACATCCGCTTTGGCACCTCAGTATTCTTCGATTTCTTGAGCCAAGACTAAGCCAGTAACCGGCTAAATTATTTTCATCTTAATAATTTTCGCGTTTTTGGTATTTGTCTTAAGAAGTGTTCTGTTATGGATTGTAATACTAATTAATACGATTTATCACCATAATAATCGTACACGAAAGCAAACACAATATAATACTGGATATCAAGCAATACCTGTAATATAATACGATTGTACATTCAATAAGGTTACTTTATCTTAACATTAACAGCTGACAACAATAGGGAAGAATAATATGCAAAAATAGCTGCTGATAATACTTATAAATAATATTCATTTGATCCTTTAGAAGGTCAAAACCTCCTTTGATCGAAAACACGATATACATCTCACAGCGTGGTCACTCTGTCGTCTATCATTCAAAAGTTTGGAGACGATATAGTCATACACGACCAAAAAATGATATTAATACTCAGAATTTATTTTGGCAAAAAATATTTGGTTACATTACAGAACATATTGGATAATTGCCAACTTGTGTGCAAGCTTTTTAAGAACATTATGGCCACCGTAGAGCGGAACGATTCGATTTTGTATACATGTGCGTGCATGAATACATTATATATACAAATAGCATGTGTGCAGCCGGCATACAATAAGATAGCTCAGGCCACTGAACCACCTGATTGTAAAACGCGGTGCGACAAACATTCAACAAAAGACTTCTTAGAAATATTCCCCACTGGGCGTTCTGTGAAACGCATGTGTCTCTATATAACGATCGTAGGACATTCTTGTTTTACAGAAGCTTTGTTCATTAACAGAGTGGTATGTTGAGCACGTACCCTTATCTGTTGTTTGAGATGGTGGATACTGATGCAGAAGATGGATGATAAATATTAGTTTATGCTGATGTGCAGATAAACAATAGCTGTTCAGTAAGCGCTTGGATCAAAGGATGATAGCTTGCGACGAGTGGTTAATGGGGCTAATCGGTCTACCTTTGAATCAAGCTTACTCTGATCTACAGATCAGAATTTCAGCTCCACTGCGTCTACTTTCAAGTCACAGACACTCTTCTATTTTTTCTGGCGCCGTAGAGTCGTTGTAGAATAGAAACGTTTGCTTTAATCAAACCTCGTAATGCTTCTTTTTACTGTGTGGAAGCACTCACAATCTGCCGTTAGCTAGATAAGGGCAAGGGGAAGCCCTCTGAATCGGCCCTCTGGGCTGTTGTGATCCCTTGGCCTAGAGAGATGCGCTGCGCGACCCACCAACCGAACCCTCGGACAAAGGGGACATCCCCACATATTAAGGGAAAGGAATTTGCGGGTAACATTCGCAGGGCGTTGCGCGCGCACTTCGATCCACAGCTGCCGTCACCGACCCCGCCAAGGGCGCGCTAAATTCGAATAGAAAAATACTATGATAACATAAGCAAAGAATAATAAAAAGAGAACATTGGAAATGACCTGACAACAAGAGTGATTTACGATAGTAAATGATTTTATTAACTTTTTTATCAAAACATGGTAACAATCTAAAAGCAAGTTTAAAAATGTCCTTTCAAAATATATTAGTTTTGGGAACAACTACTTCACTAGGATCCCAAATGTAGACGTCTGCTGGCACGTGTGGTAGATGGTCCTCGCTAGATAATGAAATTATTAAATTATACTATAGAAATAAAAATCATCCAACCGGTAACTGAAGCGGAAAGAGTACTTCCAACCGACATAATAGGTATATAAAGCGATCTAAAACGCCATTTTCCCTGAAGGTTGGAGTTGTTTCCCTTTTAGATTTAACTAAAATCTGAAAATATCGCCCTGCCACAAATGCAAATAAACATGCACTTTGTTTAGTAATAAAGCACAAACGAGGCCGCGCCTTCGGTGTCAATTTAAAAGCAAATCTATCATTTAGTGCGAAGAATTGAAAACCTAAATTTTTGTTTTTAACATTAAGCATAAGATGATAGCCTTCGGAGTGGAGGTAAATGGTATTAGTTAAAACACAAACCATGTGCAAAAAAGAAAATTGGTGCCCCTCGATATATATCTTGTTTTTGAAGAAAAGATGAATGGCGCGGAAATCCAGATCATAAGGTGTGGTTATTCGAGCAAGCATCGTCTTCTCGACACATAAATATGCAGTGCTAAATAATCTCAGATTCCACAACGTTATCAAGAAGAATAACAATCCAATTGACAGTACTTCAAATACTTCATGTTAACGCAGAGAGTCAATAAATAATCCTAATAATAGGCTCCCATTTAAACACTTAGTCCATCGTATATAGTAGATTTCTAATATCAATAGGTTGACTGACGTCCTATAGAAATATTCACTAGCAGAATACAGATGCTCCGTTTAGAATCTACAAAATACTTCAATGCACTATTTTGTAAATAAAATAATACAAAATCTCTCAATTTTAGTACGCTAAGAGAATTAATGTCGTAAGTCAAACTGAGTATGAGATAACATTCAGGCTTTCAACCAAATATGTATGTACCAACCAAACATGTGTAAATATGTAAAGCTAATTATGAAGCCCCGTATCGTATAGACCACAAAATAGCAATTATTATATAAAGGATCATCATTTTAACAAACAATTATAATATCAAAAATAATCACTAGGTGGCATGTCACTATCTATTATACAATATAATTAAGCCTCTAAAAAATATACTCAGAAAAATTATCAGCCATTGTAATAGGACCTTCGGCGCTCAAAATCCAAGTGAACGAAATGATTGGTGTGCCGGCAGCAGAAACATGGTTGCAAACATTTGTGATATATTCGAAAAATAATTAACAAAAATAAAATTAATTGCTTTACCTAGTGACATTAACTTCAGTCAAGATGTAGTGGATATGTGTACTAAGCTATTAAATGGTACCCCTGACGTGGTGATTTATACGTACATGCACTTAACACTTGTGGAATAATTAATTATGCATATGCTTTAAGAAATCCGGAGAAATATAAAGAAAATGCAATGAAAAATTAATCCTAGCTGCATAGAAGCCAGATTTATAGACTCAAAAAATTTTAAAACAGTAGATTGCTCGAAAAATATATTTGTCCTCTTTGTGTCTTCTTGGTAGTCAAGCATTTATCCTTGAATAATATAAAAGCGAAAATAAGTCGAGTTTTACTTTATTAAGTCTTATTTATTTCAAAAACTAGTTCGTAGGTTTTTGTGAATGAAGCTGCGCAATGTATCGAGATAAACGATTCAATGAGTTCAAATTAAGCAAATTGAGCATGTAAGGATGATAACAGAGAAGATCTATTTGAAGTTAAATGTTATGTTGCGCTGATTTTAATTTACCACCAGCCAAAGGAGGGCTCGCCCAAATTCATCTTCTCTATACTAACGAATAAATGTTCAGTTGACTAACTTACATACATATATATTATATGATCATATTCATTCAGTGTAGAACCAAACAATATCTACTAACTTTTCGAAGCAAAAAGGAGATTAATACTCACAATACTACTTGACAATTAACCTATTATGAAGAAAAAGTGATTTATATGCAATAACCTAATAATACATATATTTCTAAGTATTTACATAAAATACATGTACGTTGTGGGTGATGATTTGTTTCTCAACTTATATTGACCAAAACATCAGCTCACAAGATACCATTGCTGTACTAACATACTATTTTTTACGTTTCATTTCTGTACCAATAAATACAAAAGTTACCTAGGTACTTACGGTTGAAGGTGACGAGGTAATAATATTCCAAAATGCACTCGGACGACTGTTTTTCTGAAGGACGTTTTTAATGCCCGATTTAACTGTTTTCACTTTACCTTTCTGTAATATTAAATTTTCTATGCTTATTATGGAATCCAACGATCGAACACAATGAACCACACACCGAACATTGAATCGCTTACAGACACGTTAACCAAAGATATCGAATTTAACTCCCAACAACTCTGACGTGAATTCCAATTTCAACTCCACCACCTACAGAAATAAAGCAGAATCAACAGAAGATTGACTACACTCACACGTCTTTTCGCCTGCATTGGCCGCCGGCTCGGCGTTGTCTTTTTTTCGGCTAAGGAGTTTCCACTTTCGTGCTCCGCTAAACTGTGCGGTTTGCTATTGCCAATACTAATACTAATGGTCTGTGCTCCGCTCTGGCAGATGTTCTATAACGACTGGTAGTACTCACACCAATAGGTAAGGCGTATCTCAGCCGGTCCGTGTGATGACTCGGTTGCTGGATATTGTTCTCGATGACGACGTGTGGTCGTTCGATGGCTAGTTTAATTCTTGTTGTTCGTGATGGTTTGTGCGGGTCGAGCAGGCGGAACTTCACTAGACACCCCCACTGTTAGTTACTATGACAACAAGGATGATGATAGTGATTCACAACTAGCGTTAAAAGCATGGTCTATAACACAAAACAAATTTATTTAGTTACAGAAAACAAGAATTTTGCTTTATGAAAATACCTAGAGGCGATTTGAAAATCAACGGAAAGCGGAATTCATTGATTAGTTATGTAACGCGTAGTCGTCGCTTACAAGTAAGCGAATATACCTGAATAACAATAAAAGTAAACAAAATACCACATGCTATTTAACGTCATTTATATAAAAAGATTGCTTATTGTGTGGCGCGATTACAAAGATTTAAGCTATGACGTATACGGATTGATCCTCTTCCTGGCAAAGAAAAAGTTTCTCATAGGGATAATGATGACGATACCTTTCGAAACGCATGTTCTGCTCGTAATATAATCGAATTCTTTGTACTTCCTAGGATAACTATGAAAAGTTTTGAAAATATTTACATATTCTGTCCATAATATATTCGGATTGGCCTTCGTAAGGCTCCGACTAATACAGATTGTGGACAGGAGAGGGCGGCCACGTAGATGGATTCACATGGATAACGGTATGTGGGGCAATAACCCCAGTCAGCTGTTTTCGCAAAATAGAACAAGGCAGGGATTTCAGAAGTTCTTGGGAGAGGTTATTATAGTGATATAGTATATTATGGGAGAGGTTGTTATAGTTACCGGGTTAACGGGTAAGCTCCATTGTGAGAACACATTGGGGGCCAATAAGTCACCTAGATCTAGCCGCCGTCGATGATAAAGGACCGCATAGGAATAAGAACGTGAAGAGAGAATAGGGATACACTCAATGATCACTGAGTCATAGTATTTCAAGTGGTGCAAGGAGAACAAACGCATCCTGGACCTGCCGCTTGTCGCGCTGGGAAATGTGGAAACCTGATAAGACGAAGCTTATTTATTGGCAGAATAAACTGAGGATCTACAAGACGCTGCAGCGCTGCTGACAGGGTACGCTTTTAATAAAAGAAAGCTTTACTAATAGACGAAAGAAACAGGGGAAATTAAGAGAAAATGCGATAAATTGAGAAGGGCTATCACAAGGGTATGAGGAAGAGAAGGGGCGACGAACAAGTTCTTACCAAAGCTATAGGAGAATACGGGACCGCGAGAAAATGTTACAGGAGCTAATAAGGGTTTGTAAGGGTGACGCGTGAAAAGAATCTTATTGACCTCGACTTCTTGCGAGTCTCTAGCCAGAGAAAATAAGTAGTTTGTCTACTAGGCTGATAAATACATGGAACTTTGCGAAAGTGTGAAAGAAAAAGGTACCAATAATGATACCAAAGGGGTAAGCCGATGGAGAACCGACGGTTTAGCGCTTCATTTATCTTCTAAGTTCCGCGAGCGAGTTGTTCAAACATGTGCTGCATGAAAAACTTGAGCCTACTATCGAAACTCGGGAACCTCTCATAGGTATAATACTTTATAAAGGCATGTCAACGTATAGACTACTGCAAAAACATCAAGAGCGCCTCTAACACCGTGAGCTGGAATGTAATGGTTGACGCTCTCGGGAGGAAAACGGTGTCTCAAGATCTTCACAGAGTTGAGCAGTTTAATGGTTTGGTGACATAAGACACGCCTCTTTACTCATATATGGAGTGCAGAATGCATTAGGGTGAGAAGACCCGAAATGGAGATAAACCAATATATTAAGTGAATTTTGCCAAAGTGAAAGAGGAGAAAGATACGGGAGTCGCTTTTTCAATAATCTTGACATTTAGTGAAAATGGCGAATCAGCGATGCAGCGGAGTTTAGTGACATGTGACAGCGACTTACGACAGCCTCAATGTTGCAGGCGCGTTGAAAACTTTGCACAAACCTAAAACTGTTCCCAATGCGAAAATATCAATTATATTGTACTACATGGTGTGAAAGGGTTACTAGAATGTATCATGCGGTTAAGCGGACGTCAGATACTTTTCTTTTTAAACAGATAAGAGATATTTCACCTTAAATATCTTCCATAAGCCCCAATATTACCCGAGGTATTTCAAATTCAGCGAGTTTATTTAGCACGATGGTTCTCAACCCTTTTCTTGGCTATACCTCTTTAAAATTGTGCGTCTGGTGAATCTCTTTAATTTTTGGGTGAAACCACCATCAAACACGCTTTCCATAAATCGCGAATCTTTCATTCCCTAATGCCCGGGCCTAAAAAGGGTTGTTCTACTGTAAACGAAATGAACTCCCCTGCTATAATAAGTTAACCTCTGCTAGGTATAAAGCTCGATCCTTTGGTATAGTTTAAATATGCAAGGTTCCATTTCCCAAACAGTCGGATTCTATCCTGAATCCCTCTATCCATTCGAGATCTTCGGCTAGCCGTACGAATAAGTTCTGGGGAGAGTCGATCGGTCAGAAGGTGATCATAGGTCAGGTGCAAGGGGCAGCAATTCCTGTTCCTGGGAAACTGAGGGAGGAGCTCCTAATCCAGGCGAGTATTCACAGGCTCTCCGACACTAGTCTGAAAAAGGCGCATACCGAACCTACCAACTGGAGGAAAGCCGAGAGGCCGTGCACACGAGGAGTGCAAGAGTTCCAAGAATGGGCCCCGAGAGTTCTCAATGAGGTGTAGGTCATTTGGGGCGACAAAGAGCAACGCAAGTCGATCCGGCAAGCGTTTCGCCATATTCGCTCCTATGGTCAATACTTTCGAACGTGGCCTACAACGAGGTCCCTCGCTTAAAGAGCTACCCCTCTAGTCGTATAATTACTAGAAGCAAACATGATGGAAGGCTTGTCAGCATCAGTCTGCGCCCCCTTGTCACCCTAGAGGACTTACATTTCATTGAGAAAGTCGCGGATTACTTGCTGGAAATTCGGAGAATTAACATGAAGTCTCACCTCAGTCGCCTATGCTGACGACTTGGTTTTACATATCAGAGGCAAAGATAGGATCAAAGCAAAAGACAAGGCGGGACAGGCTTGGAACAAACCGAATAGTGGATGCAGGAGCGTCATCTCAATCTGGCGACCCAGGAAACCGAAGCCCTTCCAATCATCAGCAGGAAGAGGGCTGAACTATTTCATATAATTTTCTTTAAAGAATCCATAATGTTCACAACATGTTTTTCTCTATGATATGGATGTTGGCAATAACGATCGCGGAAGTTTCTGTTACTTGTGTCCTGGTGTGCGTAAGGAATATTGTGAAAATAAGTAGGTCCGTTTTATGTTAAAAAATAAGACATTTGGAAAAAATAGCGTTGAACAAATGTTTATCGCGCCGACAAGTCATAGAATTTGTTATAACTTACACTCACGCACATTAAGGATGAAATAAAATGATAAGATTGATTTTCATAACTTTCAGCAATTAGTTTGTACAAAATAATATATAATCGGCGATGTTGATGCACTCAAGCTTGATTCAAGTTGGTTTTTTTTAAATATATTCCTACAATTTTTCGGCACCTTCCTCCACCACGCACAATATAAGCGTATGCGAAGGTTAACTCAGTTTATGATTGTGAAATGCCAAATTCGGTGTCTCAGGGTATTCACATGCGCTTTGCTACCGGAGAAGACACGTAAATGCACGAGTCAGATCGGCGCCATTGCCTAGTTACATTTATGAAGCCCGTCTTAGGAAGTGATGTAAAAAGCGCTACCGTGGACATTAACTGTTGACTGATACTCAATCTTAGAAATATATTTCGTGGCTGTGAAACGAAAGCTTTGTTCTCAAAAACCAATTAGTGTACACAATGCATACGACCCTATTGTTGTGGCTACGAATGCTGGACAGTATCTAACAAAGTCTTCAAAGATATTGCTAAGTAGTAAAGAATGATTTATTCGGAGACTAGTTAAATGGAGCGCGTTTTTTTTTCGCGGAACTGCTCCGCAAACTTGGAGGGTACAGAAAATATAACGAACGCTCGGCTGCTTAATCGTTGGTAGTAATCATTGAGCTGATGTGCGCGTTGTGCAAGTGCTTCTTGGTACGACCTGTGGACCATTTTTGGTACAGGACAATATATTTTTTGGTGACCTCTTCAACTGCTGTTGAAAGTGTCAGGTTAAGGTGACTCTGCTTTACCACTTCTAGTCTCTCAGAATCACAAATTTTGCGTTGCAGTATAATGAGTAAGTATATATTTAGACATGAATTCATATTGTCTTGTGACAAATAATTGCAGCCACTTGACTACACACGAACGACCTAATTATTATTTTGAATGTTGAATGAATACGACATGTTGTTTGCGAGTCACTTGCTGCAATCAATTATTAGTGTAATGAGTAAAGAATCGCAAGTATTGCTAAATATGATCGTAGCACAGTGTTCATCTAAAATATAACTTGTCTATAACTGTGGTACAGAATGGTAATGACTGTGCGTATGATTGCAAATTTGTTTTAAAGGCGATTCGACGACAAAGTCTTGTCAACTTTTTTTCCTTTAAGAATAACGGCAAATAGTAACAGTATTTGACACGCATCGAACAAGTCTATTCTTTCGTATATTTTTTCGGAATATTGTTACTAACAAGCTAATAATTCTATTCACGAACCCGAATAACAAATAATTGAACTAATGATGCGGTGGGTTTGAATGAAATATTAAGATAGAAGAATTCAATAAAAGACCTATGATTTTCACAGAGCTACAATAATAATTACCATTTTTTTCATAAGCGTTACCCAGAGCTGGCTGCCTAGGCTCTGCCTTTGGGTTGGTTTCTAGAACTTGCAATGTTAGAACCTAAATGTATTTGGCTAAATGTATTATAAACACATTTGCTCTATGTTTTGTAAGCACAGGTACCCATTAAACTGCTGGTAAAGCATCCTATCCCCAAAAGGTAGCAAAATACTCGCGATCATTCTGTTTTCTGGACGTAACTATTTGAGGTGGCCTTCGAGAACGAACATTTTGGTTTATTGGCTGACCTGATCATAGCATGATGTTTTTAGCATAGCCTAGATTACATTTTAAGATGAGAGTTCAATAGCAGGTAACAAGAGGCTTACTATTGCAATATAGCGTCTCGCGCGAATATGTTTCAAGGATTTGGTGTGTATCTGCTTCAACCGTTTGGTCTGTTTCATTAGAACCTTTACCCCACACATGTATTTTAATAAATAAAAAAGTGTGGGGTAAGGTTTTAACAACTCAAGATCAAATAAAATAAACCAACTGAATATGGATTGTATGGTGCCTTGTAGAACTAGTATGCTCTCCATGAGAGCATGTTTTCGATTCCCTCAACTCGAACAGCTACGGGCGGTACGGTCGCTAAGCCCAATGCGCATAAAATATCCGAAACTCTGCTCATTGAACACGCCTTCTGTAACTTATTGCATGGACATATATTAACAGCATCGTGTAAGTTAGTTCTTGCAATAAATTAAAGGTCTCGCCGTTTACTACGTCTTTATATAGACATTGGTAGTATATTTTCTAGGGATTTCGTATAATTATCCAAAATGCTGTGTTCACATCGTAGAGTATCAAATGTTTTTTGAAGTGAGAAAACTTTTGTACAGTTTAGCATAAAACTCTGCACTTTTAACAATGATTTGCGTTGCATATGTAAGTTGTTGAAATGATTACCTCAGTGATTTGTAAGAAGGCCAAAGTGTAATAGTGATACCAAGGTTAATTGCGTAGATTATCTCGTAGCAAGTTCGTGCTGTTTTTATATACTATGCCAGATCTTTCTTGACAGCAAGATAAGCCTAAATACGGTCGGTGATTTTCGAAAATCGGGCATACAATGGATCTCTTAGCAGCTTGTTTGTAGTTGTCACCATTCTCTCTTTTCCTTTCCGTACAGTACTTACAATAATGTGGCGCAATATCGCGATAATAGTTTGACAGCGGCCTGACTTGGTTTTTTGTCACCCAATCTTTCAAAGCCCATACCGTTCAGACCAAATATATACTAAGGCCAAGCCATTTTTAAATACGGAGCAAAGCGTTGAAGGCACAAGCCAAGACTGCGAAGCTAGGTTGGCCCCAAGGGCCCACTGTTGGGCAATGTCAAAATAATTACTTTGGTTATGATATTTTTTGTCAATTTCAGCTTTCTTACTTTTTGACCGTTCATTTATAGAGGGGAGTCTGAAAGTGTGATAAACTGTCCTTTTTTTATTGTTATGAAGCTTTTGAAGTGTTATAAAGTGGGCACCACTGTTTCCTAGGGTCAATGGTTAAGGACAAGTCAGTAGCAAAACAAACAATGATGTATAACGCACCAGGATGCATATGGCCGGGATAAAATATGTGTTAATGGAGCGTGGGGGATCAACGGCTTGTGTTGTGACCCCAAAGTCAAAGCTTCTGCATGAATCTCGGACGTAGTTTATTCGCAGGGAATGTTTTTCAAACAGTAGTTGACTGGAAAACATGCCCATTTGAATAAGCTCTTTATCCTAGTCAAAAAACGTTCGTATAGTTTTTATCTAACTCTAAAAATTTTGAGTTACTAAGGCTTTATTTACCAATTTTTTAAGATAAAACGAACTATGTTTAATTAACTCAACAACTATTTGGTTTAACAATGAAGGTATAGAAACACGTTCTAGGAATTGCCCTTGAAACCAAGAAATTCCCGAATGCTTCGTTATAAGTTCAGGAAGTTCAGTCTGCTAATTAGCTTGGTTGGGAAAAAGCTTAAGTTCCGATTACATTTATGGTGTATCGGGGTTAAATACTTACATTGTCGAATATTTTGATAAACCGCTTTTTCCTGCAGAAGCTAACCAGGGATTGCAGCCGAATGCTCAATACAAACATTTCGTGCCCTTGATTGAAGCAGTTGAAAATCTACAGTCCGTATATTTGATCTTTTTATCCTTTGACCTTTTGATCAATTAAGTTGACCTCAACTATTAGCCCTATGAAAAAAACCCGTCCCAAAAATCCGATAAGAGGTTGCTAATAATCAATGTCTCGACCACTTAAAGAAAACCCAACACAATACACGCCAAAACATGTATCTCGAAAAAAGCATGCAGAATATATTGATTAGAGGCTTTCATTGAAGTGCGTAGCTTGTGTTCTTCATTGAAACAAGTGAGAAATTATTGCCCATATGTCGAATCCTTATTCTAGTGTTTTTTCAACATTTGGTCAACTGAGTGTAGAAAAACATAAATACCAGAAGGTTTTGGCACGGATTCGTGTAGCTGAGATTATGCTGATTTACTGGGCTGGAGCAACAATAAAATTCCAGTCATAGTTTGCGTAGCACCCTGTTAATTATTTACATTTATTACTTTTTTTTACAACAATTTAAACAAATACCCTCCTATTCATCTTAACGGCCTTACATCTGTTCGATTTAAAAGTCGTGCCGATGGCCGCATACGGAGTGGAGATTATTTGGGACGATTACCAAGTAGGCCTCGAGGTCTCGAACGCCTGAGGGCATCTCACCTCCAACGACTTCTCGTCTCACACCGTGCAACTCTAAACAGACTCGTGTATTTCTTTGCCGTCACTTCACTCTTCATTGAAGAGTTTAGGGACCGCTTAGGGCTCCTTCCAACTTCTGCCTAAAATTCGCAGATATTTATACTGGTCCGCAGTGGGCCGCAATGACGTAGGGGTGTTCCAATAGATCGAACCGACACATTGTGGTGGGATTCGCTCTGCACGGATTTTATAACAGGCTATGCTCTTTAGGCATTTACCACGAGCCTACTCCCTGGTGTTCATGTGCACGATGTGACCATATCTACGGGAGATACCATGTGGCGGCATGTGTTCATGTAACCTCGCTGGCCTTCCTGGCGAGCTTAGCTCAATTAATAGTCACCCGAGGAACTAATAGCAGTCAACATGAAGTGCTCTTAGTGGTACTCAATCATGATGAAACCGCATTATCAGCTCGTTCTTATGGGCTCCTTTTTTATTTTTTTATTCGTTTATATATACACTTCTTGTACTACGCAATAAGCGTGTTTAATAAATGGTGATTTGTCTATATTTAAACGAAAATAATGGCGGGAGCACTTCGCTCTGAAAGTAGGCTGTTTGAAGTAATTTTTTTTAACAGGTTTAAATTTTTTAAGCTGGTTAAAAGAGTGACAATTATTTTTATATATGTATACAAGTCAATTTGTAAGATAATATGGAAATAAGTTTTTGTACGACATTTTATTTAGATTTATTTTAAAATAAGGCTCACATGAATGAAAATATGATTTTAAATTTTTATTATAAGCCATTTTCTGTGTTTTAGGTTCAAATAGTTCTTCCCTTTGTTTCGAACATTTGAATTGCATAAATATACGAGAGGTATGTGACACTAACGGGAATTGGCCAGCTTTAGCTCCACAGCTAAATATTCCGCCACTGTAGTTCCTAACTAGATGCAACCGCCGAGTCTCGCGCCATGCGCATGTCGTCTATGAGCCCTTTCGGTGAGAGCAACTAACCGAGATGGCAGAAAACAAGGGAGGGAGGGTAGCGGTCTGCCAACCGAACACTCTCGAGGACCGCTCAGCCGGCGGACTGAACTAGACCGACCTGCCGCAAGCAATCCGTTGCATCCGCCATGATTGTTGCTTTTATGCGTTCAGTAATATATGGCTATCACGCTGCTGGCAATCATTATTAGGTGCTGCGTTGTGTTGTGTATGAATAACCCAGTGATCTACCAAACGCGTTATTCTTCTCAGGGGAGTGAAGTAGTCATAAAGTTAATAGCCTCCAACCGGGGCGTCCAAAAGGCCTTTGGTACCCGTTTATACGGTATTGGAATGTCGTATTGTGCTTGAATTCGTCGTGTTCGTCGGGATTTTGCAGACTGTAGCCAGCATTGTGAACAACCATTTCATAGCACAAAATGACTGTGAACAGTATTCGTACTGCTGGCGCTAAATCTAAATCTACTCTGTTCACAAAAAGCTTATCTAGTCATGCTTGGAGAACGACTAGTAGCATGCACATATATTAGTTGAATAATGAGCCGCATTACCACATAACACCTTTATTGACCAAGGTTCTCTCGCTGGCATTCACTGAATGTGTTTCTTGGTGGCTGGTCTTACTGCGATCTGTCAGCGATTGAAACTAGCAAACTGCTGTTGCAACAAGTTAACGGATTAGTAGATAATCCGGTCATCTGTGTTGAAAATCGCTAGCATAGTGTTGTTATGTTTTCACTTCCGTTGCATTGTTTATTGTGCATCAGAAGCGGAGAGATAGAAATATAGCTTATAATACTAGTGGTAGAATCTTGAATTCGATAACATAGGAATGCAGAAAGGAGGACTAGTAGCAAGCGATGTAGCTACTGATGCCGATTTATTCTGATGGGCGCATGTTATTCGTGTAATAGCCGGCACAGCACTCCGCAGCAGAGGAAGCATCATCGGATTGTACCATTGGAGCAGCCCCTACCACGTTCTGTGTGCTCCTCCGAATTGAGCTTCCCTCAGTCCCCGTGCTGCGGCTGCCTGTCAGATAACACCGCTCCCCTCCGCGATTTTGTGGCTCATCGCGCTTCATCAAGTGGATACATAACCGGAAAGAGTCCCTTAGACACGTCAGGCAGCCGGCTTTCAAATTCAACCTGGACAAGTGAGAATCATCCAGACTTTCCAGGACCGTATTGCGTAGTTGGTGGGCGCAAAGGTGCCAATATAGGAGATCTGCGTGGAACAGCTAGTGGGAATCATCGGCTAACGTCGGCAGCTCAGATAGTTACGGCAGAAATGAAGTGCAGTAACAAAAGTGGTGACACTGTTTCTGTAAACAACTGCAGAATGTCTTGTTCTGCAAAAAAAAGTCTTTTCGACACGCCGCAGCTGCGTCCCCAAAGACTTAAATGCGATTTAAATTTAAATAGTCGGCCCCGATTAACGAGCGACTATGCTCAGGCATCCCAACACGCTGTGTTGCAAAGCCAGCCGCAAAGTTACGCCACACGAAGAGGCATTCTATCATATCGACGATTGGAGCCTATGTTCCGGACAATGGAAACAACGCAGAATACTGCGGGAATAAATTTCGCGTCACTGACTATAAGGACATCAGCAGCCTCTTTGGTAACAGTACCCCCTAAAGCACACGGACATTTAAATAGAAATTCCGCCGTATCCGACGCAAATGCTAACCAAATGCTGTCCACATTGTCGCCTCTTAACTCAGTCGATATTGGCGGTACGGCAAAAGTGGCGACAAACCTTCATTTATCATTTAAAACATCATTGCCAAGTCAGCCGACTGTGAACATGAATACTCAACGTTCTTTCTTTCACCCTACAGATATTAAAACTAATACAGAGGCTATTTCTTCTGTGCTGGAATTCCTCAAGTCACCTACTGCGGCTGGTGTGAATGGCAATCAGACGACAAAATCCTGCGATAAAAGTGTGCATACTGCTGAAAGCATGACTTGTGACACGACTAAGTTAAGGGGTGCCATACGTGCTATACGTCCGACAACACTTGAGAACCTGAAGACCTGTACACCTAAAATGCCTCCTAACTGTAATCGACCCACAGAGATTTCCACAGCTGTTGGTACAACGGTCTATCAAAGTCCTCAGTTTTGCCGTAAAATCGAACTAGTTGATGACGATTTATGCCAGCAGGATCGTACTTTGCTTAAAAAACCACTTGACCTTTTGAAAGTCGCTAAACGCAATAAAAGCCCACAGAATAGACTTAATTTTTGCGGGCAGCAACAAGAACAGGTAACGGCACAAGAATTACTCATGCCAGGAATAGAAAACCAAGTAGCGGTAAAGCAGGCGGTAACTTCCGATGCAGTCTGGAACCCTGTAAAGACTGAACGCTTTTTCAGTAGATATATCCATCTACAACGCCAACAGATACTACTAGCAGGTAGCCCAGATAAGCAGATTAGAGGAAAGTCAGGTAATCCAGAACAGCACTCAACAACAGTATCTTCAAGTGCGCAGACAGCTAATAGATCGCCAGCTAAAAGCCCAACAAAAAGCCCGCTATCGCATCAAAGTTCCGGCTCACTAAATTCCGACATTCTTGAAAAGGTTGAAGGTCTGATAGACGACGATTTCGTCGATCAACCAAGTCTCATTGCATCATCAAAGAACAGTCTTGATTCTGAGACGTCTAGATGCAGCGTGAATCTACAGCTGCAAAATCTTGGCATGGGAACGAATCGAGGTGTGTTACTGTATCACGAACTTTCAAGAATAAAAGAGCAGCTCTTAGTATTGAGGGCAACACTCGAGCACTGTATCGTTGACGACCCTGATCAGTTTAATGACACTGGTTCGATCGAAGCATACCCGGCTGGTGGAAGTGAAAACCTCATGTCTGCAACTACGCTCGACTCTGATATGGTGACCAGCGAAGATCTCCGTCGACAGTTAGTTCTTCTAAGTGAGGAACTCAAAGGTCGCGATGTGACTATTCGAAAGCTTCTGCAGGAGTTAAAATCTAGGAGGACACAGCTGTTACAGCCAGATCACACATCAAATAAAGTTCTGAGAAATGTCGCTGTACAAACCAACTCGTGATATTTACCAAATACAAGAGCGTTGTTAAATGAAAACGAAATGAGCGCAGCGAACGAAAATGGCGTAACCAAAAATTACTTTGCCAATAAAACAGTTAATAATACTACAGCAAAAGGCAGAGCTACGATTCAGATCTCAGCAGCCGAATCGTCAAGAAAAGCTGGCCCGTAACGCAAAAAGCTTCAAAATAAAATCTTACTAATATCAATAACAGTAACGTTATTATCGAAAGCACAATGTGTTGAAGAATACTTAGAAGAAAACTTAGTGTCATACACCTACGCCTCGAACAAGTTTTAGAGGCGAACTGACTGATATGGTGGAGATATATTCAAGTTGGGCTCTCTAAAACAACCGTGAGACAACTATGAGAACTGGACAGCAACAAAGATTTAATTTCTACAACAAAAAATGAAAGTACATGATTTCAAGATGATGAACAAAAACAATAAAATAGGAGGTCTTCAAGGACTTCTTCGTGTACTTGTTCTAAAGGACAAATCGCGATTAGCATTATAAGCGAAAAATATGGCACGCGTTGACGCTTCGAACTAATAATCGTCGATTAATAAATACACGTTTCGTGTCGCAGTCTATAAATGTAGATTAACTCACAGTGCAATGCCACGAATAAACATTTACAGATTTTATGTAAGGCACATAAGGAAATTACCTATTATTCAAAAATATTAGAACTAAAAATATTAGATTACCTGAAAAAACGCTTTTCTATTAAAATATTCATACCAATTCACGTAGAAAACTTTTGAGGGAGTAGTAAAGAGCTGGAATGCATGGACAATATTTTGATTAATTTGATCTTTGGGTATTTTCTGATTTCTCTGTCTTTCTGAAAGGCACTTTATTACCAGTTGTAAGGCTGTGTCGGACTGCGTCATTGGCTTTGTTTGTTTCTTGCATATTACATGTATCGAGTAGAATGGTTGTTCTTGGTCACACCTCTTCTATCCCTGGGGAATCACAACACACGTAATGCACATTAGCCAATGACGAACTTAGTTTTGGGTGGGGATTAAGGCTAAGAAGAAAGGCAAAATTAAAAATTTATTACCCCAAACCTCTAGGAAAGGATTTTTGGTTCGTAAAACATTGACTCGGATATTTCTAATTCGATTCATGGAAGGGAATCGAGTTTTATTCCTAAAACCAGTCTTAATGATTGCTATACCTCTACATGTGCAATGAGCGTAAAAACAGGTGTATGGTAAACGTGTTGAGAGACGTCCTTTTAAGTAGATATATACTCAGGGTCTATCAGATATTTGAATGAACATACAGATATTTGCTAACATTATCACTGCTCAGTTGGTAGGTCCTGGAGCAAAGGTTTGAGGGTTTTGGGAGTATCGACTATTAATTGTAGTACTTGGAAATATCACGTAACATTCATAATGAGAGAGAAACATACTCTCACAAAAAGATATTCGTAACAAAGTATAGGTATAATCTGGGGTGCTTTTCGAACTGATCCTCTTGTATTCAATGTGGGAGCCAATAAGTTCAGTGGGACAAATGAAATGCATTAGTTTACTTGATGGCGTTCAGAATTGTTTTTTAAATAGACTTATGTGCAGATTCTAGTTTGGGCGTTGGGAAGTTAATTGGGAAGTTAATTTATTAATGATACCATCTTGTTGCGTCAAATGCTTGCTTGTCAGTCATATTCAAAGTAAGCAAATTAATTACGTTGTTTCTTAGATTTTAGGCCAAACTAAATCGCTAAGAAGTCACTGTTAGGACCACTTTTAGCATAAATAGTACTTTCGTCCCAAACGGTACAATAGATATATGTAAACAGAAACCCACCTATTTTTTAGTATACAATGTAAACTATTAAAACATATGTAACTCCTGTCACTTGTTTGCAATATGCTGTACCTATCTTCTTGATATGCGAAATAAAGGTGCTTTCTATTTTATTTAACGGAACGTTTCTGAACATTAGTGACTTATTTAGGAGAAGATACGATTCGTTCCTATATTTCGAAATGGGTTAATTCCATTAAATTCGTTTTAAAATATATGGAAGTTCAAATATTCTAAAATCGTGTGTCTACGGATTGTATTGCGCGCATTCTACACAACAACTGGAAGTTAGTTTGTCGCAGTCTTTAAGATGTCTTTTCCCTACATTCCCACAGAGTGCCTTCTAAATTTTACATGGACTTTTGTGAAGATTTTAAGTTATACAGTTCTTTAGTTACAAACGTTTTAAAAGCACATTGACTTTTATTTTTGTCTTTATCTTTTTTAGAATGTTCTAAAGACTTGAAACCTTGCACATCGGCTCAAATAGAATTATATTTTTACATAGCACGTATTTTAATTCCTATGTTTCGTTTTGATAGGGCATCTGTGAAAATGACCATGTTCTTTTTCAAATATTAAAGCACACCTGTCACCTTTCACACAAGCCAAAGTTGCTGAAAACTATCCAACACCACTTTCTTAATGCTACTATTTAGTGTACACTTCAGAGGAATTATCGTAGATTAAAATGTACTTAACATAAAAGACTCACAATAGAAATTTTTTTAATCTAGTGTTTCCAAATGGCATAATTTTTAAATTAAAATTTACTCCAGACTACTTCCAATGTCCCAATGTTCCAATAAGGGGAGTACAAAATTCCAGGATAAATTTCAGTTATAGCGAGTTTACATCATAAAAGTACACCTGCGGGCGTTATTGAGATTTTTTTGTCAGACGTATTTTTTTTCCAAAAACTTTCATCGGTTAAGAGCTTACATTCATATATATTTGCTTTTTGGAAAAACAGTGATAGGTTTTTGGCTCAACTGTAGATGATGGCATTGGGCTGTTCTGTATATGCTGTGTAAATTTTGTATATACCGCAAAGATTGCCTTACTCATTGTTTCTGAGATCTTAACAAAGCATATTAAGTAGCAGGCTAAAGTATCTCAGGTTTACCGCCCTGCACCATGTTCGTGGCCTATGGCTCCTTGAAGACCAATTTAAATATACAAGAGGCATATTACATACATATTAAGCAAACACAACATTGTGGTTTGTTAAGATTAATAAGTTAAAACATCCAAGCGCCCGGGGTCAAATTCCAGCAGAAATACTTTTTTTAAAAAAATATCTGTATTACGAAAGCACAAACTATGTGTGACAACTGAATGCGTGCTTAGCGTGCTCTTCTCCCAATATCCGTCTCAACGAGTTTTCATCAAAATGCAGGGGTTGCTTTTTTAACTAAATCTAAAGACCAAAATGAACGATATTTATTTCAAGCCGATTATATTTTACTGTAAACGGGTGTATCACCGTCTAAGAGAATTCTCTAGAAGTTAGCTTTTCCAGAATAAAATCTTAGTTTTATATAACGCGTCTTATAAAAATATTTTACAAATGTGTAGCAATGCCTCGTGCTTCCAAGGAGAAAGCATTATTGTTATTATGGTACTAAAGGAACTACATTTCGTTGTATCGATATAATTGAGATAGAGGCGTTTTTGGTAGAAGAAGTGTTTGAAAAAATGTTAATAATGGTTTATGATTACAAATAATTACATTTGTCAGGTGTGTGGGCATGTATACACGTATATACCTAGTCGTACAATCATATTTACAGATAATAGGACATATTATACAACAATTTAGGAGGATAAGTATAGTTGCAATAACAACGATTGTATGTCATGGCACAACGTGACAAACGAGCGTTTTGAACATGTATTATATACATTGCACTTTCCATGCCAGTCGAAACATCACGATCTCAATGATCTTGCCCTATGGAAAATTCTTGTTGATTCTGTGTGTATGCGCCATTTTCGGGACTCTTGACAAAAAGATGTGCCCATTTTTCAGATAATCAATTGTGATATTAATGCGGTGGGAATGCCAATATTAATTGGTGCTCCTTAATAGTAATTCTCCTTTAGGCGGCTTGTTGTAACTACTTAATGTGAGTTTAGTTATTATAATATGCGAAAAAATTCTGCAACTAAATTTCAATACGCTTTTCAATACGCTTTTTTAAATGGAGTCATTGCATTTTACAACAGCACATATATTTGGATAGAATAATACTTTTGTAAAAGTGAATGTAAGTCACAATTCTAAAAAAATAACGCAGTATTATGGGACAAACTAGTATTGCTTTGGTGGTGTATACATTGAAACTAAAGAATACTAAAAACCAGTTGCGGGCCATGACTTCACTAAGACCTGTTACGAGAGTAACAACAAGTATCAATTCGCGGCGGTCTTTTTTTTGCATAATCATCGACAAGTTGAACCCAGCTAACAGGATGTAAGCAACACATAGCGAGCCTTTCGCTTACCGAGGACACAACCAACTGAGACAAATCTAATTCTACTGCTGTAGTTTTTCTCATTGTGCATGTACCCGTGTCGTCCCGCCAAATACGCGATATTGAGTTTACCCAAATGATTTAAGAGGACTGCCGGAAGAACCCTATCTGTAAAGCAGAGACGCGACCACACAACGACGCTGTGCGTTTTGTACGTGTTTTTATAAAACTGATCAGACTAGCGTATGACCTGTTTTATGTACAAGGAATATATTTGGGCTTGCCTAAATCAATGAACAGTAAACCCATCAAGCAAAAAGTGCTCCCTTGGGAAGTAAGTGGTTCTTGATAATAGTTACTATTGTCCATATGTTTTGTAGATGCAATGACATGTATGTTACAATAGTCGAAAATATTTTTAAAACACGCTCACAGATCTTGAAACAGTTGTAAGTTCATTGCAGGTCGCTAGCTTTTTAACCCACTAAGTAAAATGCCTACATTGATGCAAACCTTAAAAAATGAGACGATTCGAACCGGCAGTTAGAGTTATGTAAAATCTAAAAAAGCTATGAAAATAAAAATAAATTTACAAGCCCACGCAAAATATGGCTCTTTATGTGAACAGTCATATGACCTACGTAAAAAAGAAGTGTGCATTAGAGTTTTGAGCTAGACTTGGTCTCCAGTGTGAAAAGCGTGGGAGTATTTATATATAACGTACAGGTGAAAAAGTAACTTAATTCTTTAAGAATTCATAAACTCATTTGTGTTTGATATGTTCTAACTGGCGTCGATTGTAATTACCTTTAATGTTTTTATTTTCACGTTAAATTTTGTGTTTGCCACAAGTGTGTTTGCGATACTTTACCCTGGTTTTATAGCACGTAGCCAAATGATAATATACGTAAGAGATATACCATAAAACAGATCGTTAAACATGTGTAAAAAGGATATCGCCAAAAGGAATACGCTTGTTGGATGTTATGGAAAAAATAAAGTGCTTTTTTAAAAGTATCTAGACCCTTTTACTCGTTTTGCCGTAAACGATGGCTAGTTTCAAACTCTTCACCTTCAAGAGATTTATATCTCCATTGGATTTCCTCTGTTGTTTATGAGTAGTCGTTACGTTACACGTAAAAGTCTGGTTAAACATAAGAATTTTTTTTGAATCAGATGCGACAATTCCGTGCATTTATTTTTCTTTAATAGTTTTTTTGTTAAATTTGTTTGCATCTACGGGGTCCGTCTGATGAAGTAATGCGAAAAGTGGCAACGGCGGAACTCGGAGCCTGCATGGGTCGCGATACACCCCCAAAAGCATTAGGAAAACATGCATGTTAGAGTAAACACGTGTATTGCAGTAATCGTCATCTCTGTTCATTGTACTTTTCGTCGCCCGCTGTCTTTCCGAAGCGCATAACAATCGCAGATGTGCGCATTTCGGCGTTATTATGTCATAAACTTTAAACCCCATTGTGAACGCCTCAAAGATGACTTTCTTATTTGTAAATGTTAAATATAAACAACACTACGATTGCCTGAATGCCATGAGTATCAGTTTATTTTCAATACGTTCAGTAATGTACATAAAGTCACTCGAAGTGCCGTACATCAAGTTTAAATATATTTGAACATTACTAATTCTTTTTGCATTTCAGTCAACTGCCTCTATGGCCGCGCAGTAATTGCCGCAGCAGCCGTTCTAGCGGCTGGTGCAGTTTACTGGCGGCTCAAAAGAGGTGGCTGCTCCGGTAGATGCTCAAAATGCAAACGTCAGGTACTATTCACATTGCCGTATGATTAAAACATGTTTTCTAGGACCATACAGTCGTAATGCCATTATTTAAATTGTTAACTAACCATATAACTTCCTTCCGATTTTCCTATGTAATTAGATGATTAAGTTATAATAAAATTGGTTGGAATTTATGCACTTGTATATTTCATAAGAGTTAGAAGCAGTTTTTGCTATATTTGGTATCATAATGAAATATAGCAATGTTTTGTAACGACAAGTATACTTGACTATCAAGGTTAGGTAGTCCTTTTGCCCTCTGAACTTTAATATATTAGTCTACTTAGATTCCGTTAGTTCTCTGCGAAACTCAGTTGTATTAAAATATTCTTTTACACAACTGGGAAGATTTTACGTATTTTTATTTTATTTTAATAGCTTAAAGATACATATCTAGAGTTAAATACTTGTGTAGATATTTAGGCATTTAATTACATGTGTACATACGTGTATGTATATATATAAAGTTGATGTTAAATCGCAGGTGAATCCTGACTTCGACAAGGGAAATACGAAAGTGGTCCATACCATGGACATTGAAGACATCGTAGATAAGAAGGTATTCTGCAGGTGCTGGAGGAGCTCGAAGTTTCCTTACTGCGACGGGACACATTCAAAGTACAATCAAGAATCAGGTAACTTTAATTTTTCTCAATTTCAACGCATTTCTAAGCTTTATGCAGGTATAAACTTTGTTTGAAATTCTCTAATACTTTTAAATGACTGCCAAAAGCTAAAGATAAAACTCGCGAACTCTGTAGGAACGACAAGGATTATCATCGCGTTAAAAAAGACTCGCAGACATATTCTACGCACAACTAGGCAACATTTTTCAGGATATACAGTCATCATCAACCTAACATTGGTGGCATAAATAAAAAGCGGCTTTTTTAACAGAGAGCTTCAAAAAATTACGTTAGAAAAAACAAGGCTTTTTTGGATGACCGTTTGAAGAAAATGCCGCAAAACACTCTGAGTTTTACTTTATTTTCTTGATGCCTTCTAGAGGGTCCATGAAATACTTGTATGCGGTACTTGTTCGCGCTAGTTTCAAACACAACTACGCATTCGCCTTCGGCGAATGGCGCACTGACGAGCTAAGCGTCCCCAAATTAGGAGAAACTTGTAGAGAGCAACACCTCGTACTAGTTTGAAGCTCTTAATTTCAGTAAAAGCTTGAAATTGCCGAACAGATAAGCGGCAGAATAATGAATGGATTACGAAAAGGGGGAATACAAACGAAGAGCGGAACCTTAACAATTTATCTGTGATAAACGATGGCGACCAGCACGGCCAGAAGCAGTGAGTGGAAACAAAATCACAGGACAGTGAAACGTGTTGCCTTTGACTTGTGTCACGTACAACATGTTCGATACGTACGTATAAAACTCATACGTACACGACAAATTTAAATCCAAGACGTCCGTACAGTCTATTGAACATGCTATAATAAAAGTCACAGACAGGACAGTGAACGTGGCTTCCTGCTGACATGAATTGTATGTTTTATTCATGCACACAAAATTTAAATTCTATTCTTGCTATTTAAGCTCTTTAAATATGGTCATGTAGTGTCCAAAGTCTGTAATACAAAAAAGAGATTTGAGGTCATTCTCTCAGTCGAAATACTCTTTAAAACTTGTTTGTGAGAGGTTAATGAAACTCTCTGCGCGCCTTTATTACAGTATTAACCTAAATTTAACATTGTTAGTTAAAGGAAAAAGCATTCAGCTGACTGCGTCTCTATATGAACATTGAGATAATGTAACTTATAACTGTAGCACCTTCAATGATTAAAATATATTGTGATTTTTATTGGTTTTCAGGCGATAATGTAGGACCCCTGATCATCGAAAGGAAGAAGTAAAAAAATCATGTTGACTTAGCATCAATTATGAGCAGCGGCCTTATTATTTATATTTAATCTTTATTTCGAAATTTCAAAGGTGGTTCATTTCATATTATCTTGAAAAAATCTCTTATCAAATCCTTTGACCCCACATCAGGAAATTAAAAACAAACCAATGCGACAAATTTGAGACAACTGCAAATCCATACACTGATATGACTTAAGGCTTGTCACAGTTCGTTAAACTGGAATATTGAGTTAAGGAAATTGAACTAGACTGCCAACCACACATAGTAAAAAATAAAATTGAAAATTGAATCACCGCATTTCTTTGTTACCGAGTAGTGCCTGGTTGCAAGTCGTTGTAGCCATATATAAGAGTTAGTGTTAAGATCTACCGTTTGAGCTACTCATGCAGCTTTTTTTCAAGTAAAAAAATCAGACAATGATGATCGAAACGCTGAAAACAGTCTGTCTTAAATCAGGGTCCGAATGTGCACAAATTACCTAGAGAAACTCTTTGGTGCGCCTTACACGATAATCTAAGAATCTACAGGAGCGGGCTAGTGTTAGTTGCTAGGGGCGAGATATTATGTCCATACGACTCACAGTAAATTTTTAAGACTAAGAGAAAATCTTCATAAAAAAAATTAAATATCCTGTGCTTTATGATGATGACCTGGAGAATGAAAAGACTAAACTTACTCAACTTTAACTTTCAAAAACTCCGATTAGACGAAGCCGTGATAGCTCCGCCAGATACCAGCTCAATCCTATCGACTATCACGAATACACCAGCACTAGCGCCAGTAATTGCTCATTCGTACATTCGTACAGTGGTGTAGAACCTCATTCTAGGAACGTATTCATCGATTCTCGATCATAAACATTAAGTTGCGGTGATTACCGAGCGTTCTTAGAAACCTCAATGCGCTTGACGTTACTAAAAGCAGTGATTATTAATAGCGATCTGGCGAAATCACTGGTGGATATATTGTTGAATATGATGATACTTAGTCGGTATTTTTAGTAAATCCATATATCTATAGTAAATGCTCTAACATTATTCTTCTGGGCCATGCCATTTCACAGGATTGCGTCAACTTACTCCCCTCTAAGGGATTGTCCCTGTGCGTCATTACTAGATCGGAACCTAGTACATTTATAGATTGTATCTGGTTTATCTGCGATACTGAAGATACAGTGATACATAGAGGTCGACAATTCTGCCAAAATTGATTGTATATGCACCACCACATCTTTGTTCTCTTAATTTCAAGTTTATGCACCTTCATTAGCGCCTTTATTCCAATTAAAAATGTTTTTGAACAATATCATAACATTGAGTAATTAAATGCATATGTTAACATTCGCCCCTAGCGGAGTTTCCTGCGCCGTACGAACGTAAAATTTTCATTATGGCAATCCGCTACATGCTTTCTGACCTAGTATTACGTGAATACCATGATATTAATGAGGCGATTTTTTATTCTTATAATATTCTAAGTGATAGATACGATTGCTTTTCTATATCATTCACATCTCGTAACACATCCGTGGTCTTTAGTATATTGGTTGTCTGGGGCACTAACGCCACAGCCGTGTCATTTCAAAAAGTGGAGATTCCGCGGCAAAAAAGATCTCAGAGGACAACGTCAACTTTTTACTCTGAAAATATCTATACTCGTGCCTTGGTCGTAAACCAAATATTAATAATTCTGCTATGCTTCCAAACAGTACCACAAACTTAATTGGATGTTTCAGGGTGACAAAAGGTTTTGTGACTATTTAAATAATATTGGAACATTCTGAAGATCGCACATGCAACTCAGTCTATTGAGGTAACGCCATCTTTAATGTGAATGTGAACATAGAGCTCAGTGAATATTATAAGGAGTCCTTAATGTTGCGGTTGATATATGACCCAACTTAGAAGCCTCTCGTTTGTTCTCAAAGATAATTCAACGGAAGATGGATCTATTCACTTTCTTCTATGATCTTCTAGTCGTGTCTTATTTTCATCGTGGCTTTATATTTATGTGTCGGTCATTTAGGGATACTTTCATATTATTGCTAGAGAACCCCCGTGTAGTTCTTTTCTTTTATCTACAGGCCAACAGCCACTACCTCGTTTCTTGCCGTACTGGTTGAGACCTGTATAAAGCTAGGTATTCCAATTTAAAGCCTCCATATAATGTCATATGACAGGCTATTTAGAGCGATGTGCTTAAAGCTATCATGAGCTTCTCCACGAGCTGATCGGTTCGGCCCACCTTACAACAAAATCACGTCTTGAGCATCAAGAGTACGCCTTCTTGCCTCCACGGTTACGTTTGAGCACAATAAGAGCTTCAGGTTGCTTCACTGATGTAACTCCTGCGCACAACTGGATTTCCATTCTTCACTCCAGCCGCACAGCCTTGTGAAGTATCGCCAGATATTCAGTTGCTCGTGGGCAAAACCCCAGAATTCAATTCGTAGAAATTTATAATTCTTTACCAGTCCCTTTAAAAACTGGTACTTCTATTATGATTTTTCAAAATTATTTAAACAATATTTGTAGTTTCTGTAACGCGCTGAATTGGAGAAATTAGGTTCGATAAAAATGGCGTCATGCGGCTAGCGAAAAAAATATTTTATTATTTAAAATGTATTACAAATGCTTTTTTAGTTTTTCTCAAGACACTATAAATATTCAAATACGTGATAAACGCAGGATGATTAAAATATGTTTTTTTGTAAGATGCATATTCAATAACATTGTCGCAATATTACGATTTAAATTCTTTTTATATTCAAGCGAGGGACCATAAATTGCTGGAATGTATATATGCACCTTCACATCATTATTCTGTTATTCTGGGTATTCTACTATGAGTATTGTGTTTACGTATTCAAACAAAAGAATGTTTTTAACAACATCACATCATTTAAGCGAGTGATTCGCTTGTGATAAATAGAAATGGATGTATTTTGCATGGTGATTCACCAGAAGACGTTATTAAAACATTGCCGCGATATTTTCCTGCCTTATTGTGAACTTCCTCTAATGTTTATAAAATAGATTATATCAATGTAGTGTATTATTGTAGTAAATATGTTAGTCTTCCGTAGCGTGCAGCTTTAGTACAGTGATATGAGTAAAATCGCTTAACAATAATCCGGTAACTTACAACTTCAGAAACGGATTACGTCTGCATACACTCCATAGTATTAATGTGCATCATTGTGTAAGGATTGCGTAAGGAAACAGCTTTAACTAATTACGAAGCTTTTGAAAGTAATGAGGTTAAATTCAGGTTTTTCACAGTCTGACCCAAAGTTACGAGTTCTATGCTATACGCTAGGTTATAAACTTAGGTTATAAAAGGTTAAAAGTCTTACCATTAGATACCCTGCCAAAACACATCTGTCTTCTAACATTGTCCTAGCTAGTGTCTAGCATTGTTCTAGCTCTACCGCTTGCAAAAAACGTCAACAGCAAGCGAGAACACCTTGTATAGCTGATGCAGTGGACTGAAGCGAATGATCGCCTGTGTACTAAAATTGTGAGAAGCATTGCACTGCAAAGCTATTTACGAGATCCGACACCTAGACGTCACAAAACTGCTGAGAAGACCGATGTAAGAGAGACATGTCTTGCGTTCGTTTAACTTGGCGTTTGTTTTTTGAATTTTAGATTATCTTTAATGATGAAGAAAATCCGACTTGAATAGGCCGTGACAGGATCGATGTACTTTTATAGCCGTTCTGTTCCCCCGGCTTAAGCTGAATCAAACATTTCAGTGGGGAATCCTATCTGTCAAATGTACACTAAGAATCAGTAATAAAAACCTGGAGCATTCTACAAAATCTTGTAAAAAACCAGCAGAATTGTTTTTTTCGAAATTATGTGGAATCGTCTCAAGCTATTCTACGATGGTGTCATACGAATACTTTTCCATAATGTAACCGTATAAACATTACCACATCGCATGGAAATGCATCACTGACTTCTTTGCCATTGTGGCATGTTTAGGCGGCCAAAAACACAATTTGGTGGCTCTGCATTATTTACGAATGATGATCAGTGCATTTTAAGCAATGCAAAATTTAGGTCCACTAAAACGGGAGCTTAATTTAGATTCACCTACCTGCAACCTAAGTTGCAGTTATACGGGCAGTCACAGGAAACCTGAGTAAGTGGCTGAAATGCTAGCGATTTTTACGGTAAAATAAAATAATGGCGGTTGTTGGTTTGGTCGTTGAATTTGGTTTGCTTGGTCCGCTGGTGGAGCAACAGAATTCTGCTCTTCGCACAGATTCTTCTGTACGCCTATCTTTGCTCTATCTTTCTGTGAGTTGCTAGAAATAATGCAAGATAAAACCGGAACAATTCCCAAAAAGTAGAATTAAGGCTTTACGTATTGAAGCGGATTCAAGAAGGAAATGTGCAAGTACAAAGATTTTGAAGGTTACTCAAACGTAACGCCTGTAACTTTGTAATAGTTTAATTTAAAATAGCTTGAAAAAATATCATATACCGTACAACTCATAGTCGTAGCCGAGTTCTATAAAAAAAACTCCTAATACAGTTTTTACATATTTTTTCTGTGGTAAGTTTTGATAATTGCTACGTGATATTTGTTAAGAATAAAAAGGGTTCGATTTGTGAATAATAGGCTAAAACGGCAGTAATAAAATTACATTTGTTCACCAGCACTATCTTTCAGCGGTATTGGATGTCGGACTTGTATTTTTGTTACCGCACTTATCGAGTCTTCTTCAACACACTCATACATGTCACGTCCTTGTACTTTGAGTAACATCCTAGCATCCACAATCTTCTAGAATCCGCACTCTGCCAGACGCTGTTCGTGTTTTCCGTACCAGTGCGTGCTACAGAGTCTGCGTTGGGCAGTTGAACCTCAACGTTTAAACACTTCACTTCAAAATCTGGGTTTGATTGTGTTTGAGGGTACAACTGTAGTTTATTTCGTGAATTAATTAAAAAAAGATCATATCACACATTATTATTATTAACATAATAACACTTTATTAGTGTCTTTAATGTCTTTCATTTTGATCTTCCTCCTTTTGTGTTCCTTATGCACTCGATTCCGTACACCATCCGTACACCATAATGTTGTGCAATATATGGCGAATTTATTAAAATAGATTTTCGCTTGCTCTATTTAATGGTTCTGTGTTACACACACACGTACTTACACACACACACATATATATATGTGTTGGACTAACACTAATGCTATATGTCTACATTATGTTATAACCGTTTTTTCTTGTTAATATTATTGGTGTTAACGTATATACAGACAATTTTCCCATTGTCTTTCCTGCTTATTTAATGCATTACCTGAGTTAATCATCGCATGCACGTCTAACCAAGTAATGTCCTTTTAACTATACATTTCTTCACGCTTACTACTAAAGACTATACAACGCCCCAACAAAGCATTTTCTCTGCGCTGCGCTTTCCTTAATATCTAGATCACAAAGAGAAAAGCAGTGTACGTCTTCGCTGATTTTGACTTCTATAGAAATCCCGTGGTATTGGTTAGCAAGCTTATTCATATTACAACTACATTACGTACTTTTTGTGAAACATGTGAAGATCAAGTTCTTTAACAGATTAACAATTACTCTGTATCAGCGGTTCGAAATTGCGATACATTCCATGATTATATCCTACAACAAATTAGAGTTCCTATTATAAAAATTAATAATAATAATTATATTAGACCAATCCATAAAATGTATTCCTCGCTTTTATATATTACAATTCGTGCTATCTCTCAGTAAAGAATAGTGCATATAATTGCGCCTACTGTCCACTTACGCAGAGTTTATATGAGTGGTAAATACCTGGTTGTAAATATATGAGTGGTGGAACTGATTGCCAGTTGTAATGGGCTCCAAATTAAGACCTCAATTACTCTCTGCGACCTTGGTTCTCCTCATTAAGGATTATATACAAAGGTATATCACCGAAATTAGCATTTAATGCCTTCTAAGGTATATATAATTACTTTTTTACTACCTACACCACACCACAGAAAACAATTTTTCATTGCTTTGCATAATAGATAAAACGTCCCTGAAACGAAATGTAGAGTATAGAGACTTGTAACATCTTAGTAATTTGTTTTAAAATATTACTTCATTATTTAGGAGATCTGGGGTCCTGTCAGAAAATTCGTTCATATACGGTGAATGCCTAAGGGTATGAACACTCTTTAAACGACTTCTGTAAATAAACACACTGTGAATATACACACACGTGCTATTGCTGAATTCAAAAAATTAGTAGTCACATCCCGACGAAAATGGACCCAGCTGGCGTAGGTTTACACCTGTTTCTCAAAAACGTGGCACAGTTTTTCAGGTAACATCAAAGTTAAGCGGAAGCTGTAAAGCACAAAAAACTATATGGCAATAACGCTGTATTTGGAGCGCAAAACTGGTTCACCACAACTGCATGCTTGCTTCAAATGTTAATATACAGCAGCTCGCTTCTTGTTTGAATAATACTATAATGGTTAATATTTCGGAATTCTTGTTCTGTCTAGAATTTTAGCAAACAGAATTTTAATGTTGCTGTAAAAAAGTGATAAAAATTAAAATCGAACGAATTACATAAGAACGAACGGCTTAGCAGTTCTGCTAATTTAATTACAACACTTTCCTGCGTAAGCCCTTAGTCAAGTAAAATCAAGTACACCTTTATTAAGCAAATGCTGGTTTAGATGTGTACAGTGAATCAAACTTATCTTGATTCGCATTAACTATAATTATAATTAGGTCTATATGCCATCGTTAACAATACAAAAATGCACTAAAATGCCCAAATTTATATAAAGTCTTTATCAAGCTATTGCAAATTTTCGTACATACCATTATGATTAAAATTTAGTAAAATCATTCAAAATTCGTGCAGACTATCTTGCAGACCTTTCAAATTCGAGATTTACTCCATTGTTATGCAGTCGTGAACATGATCCGTTGACACAAATATATACCTTAATCCTTCTGATATTTCTTAACTCAGCTTTTGATATAGTAATTCTATTAATAAGCACATTTTCGGCTTCGTGTCAAAGTAGGCACATTTGGTTCTTTGGATTCAATCATGATATTGCCTCTATAAAAGCCAACAATCCAAATGTATCGCAGGGCCATGCACCCCACCATCCAGATCTTGCATAGATGTAATTTTAATATATTTTTCCACATTAAATGATGGCGCACACGCGTTCGCTCAAACAAATCAAGTTCGACATTTATGTGCCTATTATAACACGATATTTGAAGCTACAGCTTGTTTTTATAAATTTTTATCCATGGTATTCAGGACGTACTGAAAACGAATTCTTGCTGGGAGAAAAAAAGCTTTGGTCCATCTTGTAACATTTACATCAATTAATATCTGATTTCGAATTCGTCTTAAGTGCTATCTCATTAGACTTACATTTATAATTAATAAAAATTTAGCCGATCATTTTCCGAATAGTTGTTGAATTTGTTTCATGTGTTATGTGGGATCGAATATACTTAGATAAAAACAATTCGAAAAAGAGAGGTATGCCAACAGCCTAAACATTGAATTTTGAACTCTTCATTCAATCTCTTGAAATGTAGCTGTTTTCTTTTGCGTGTTTTTAAGAGAAATGCAACCAAAAGGCACTTCGTTTATATTAATGCAATTTCACTGTCCCAACTTAATTAACAGAGCTAAAACACAACATATATTTGTGTATGCCACTCAACATTATTTCCTTCCTAGACAATTCAATTAAATAGGTTAAGGCTACGGCACATACTATATTTTGTCTGATGATAGCTCTGCAGTATCGAAGCGAAAACAAGGATAATAGGTACGCACGAATAGTAGCAATATTATAGTTAACTACAAGTGTTGCAAATTCTGGACTGCTATTCTTCACCTATTTTGTTTTATCTTTGCCGGACATGCATTTAGCCTTTCGCCAAATTCCTGTATCTTTTAAAAAAAATACCTTACACACAGGTAGTACCGTTTTCGAATCTGTCTCAATTTTCTTGTGCACCAAAAATAACAAATTGGACTTTAGACACGGAAAGTTCTCACTACGACCACATCAATAGAAAAAAATATAACTTTATTCACATCCGTTAACAAATATATCTGTTTGAAAATGTATTATCCCTAGATGTAAAAAAATTACACTCTGATAAACATAATTGCGGCTAGTTGTAGCGAATGAATAGTAGCCAATCGAGCGTTGTATGCGACTTCAATACAATTATAGAAGCCACTATGCAGATCTCATACGTTAAAACTGCTGCAGATCACAAAAGTGAACTTCACGTGGATAGAAATTACGTTACTACTCCAGATCAAACGACAAATCATCAATGAATGAATTGTATTTCATTGTGTTTATCAGAATCGATATCATTGTACACTTAAATTGTATATTATCTAAGGTTGCCATTTATTTTACTAACCTAGTCAATGGGCCAACACGTTCTTTAATACCCTTAAAATCATTTCAAGCTCAACAGTATTCACCCCATTGTTACTGCTTGTTCTAGAAGTTGGTTGTTGCTGTACTTAGTGGTACATAAAGAATAAATTCCTCACGCACGGACGTGCAACTCGGAGAGACGATCACAACTGGGAAGACCTATTTCTTTAGCTCGTGCTGCCCGAGCACCGTCACCCGTTTGCCGAGCTTGCCACAACATCGTATCTCTGTTTTGGCGTTCCCGGAAACAATTATGCCGCAAGTTCATAATAAACTCAGCCTCTATTTGCTCTTCTAATCTTAAGATTGAGTGTCGGTTGAAGTCGCGACTGAAGCCGTCTTGAACGAAATATGGAACTTTGAACTTCGCTGTAACTCGATCATGCGGATACTTGCTAAAATAAGAAACAAGACATTTTTTTAAATGATGGGTGACTGTCCACCGAATGAATGTATTACAACAAAAAGTATGAACTTCTCAAGAAGCAAAGTATTGACAATATTTGCATGGAATATTATAGGTTAAGAAAAGAGTTAGTATCTAGATTAGTGTCACGATATTCTGGTATTGTAATACTGAGCATACCTGCTTTGTATAAGTGAGTAAGGAGGATCTTGAGCAAGGAAAGATGAGAGCAAAGACATGCCAACCAGAACAAGAATCGGAAGCATCTGGAAAAGGAACAAGAATGATAGCCAACGGTTTGAATGATTACATAACATAAGCAATCAAATGATAAAAATAAAGCGAAGTGATAAAAGTAGACCGGCCTATAATATTTGAGCAAACACGTCATTTGGGTCTAAAAAATACCTTAGCGATACCTCAAAAATACGACAGTACCTGCTAAACTGTCGTACGAACTACATAGATTGTCTACTTCAGAAATACGTTAAAACGGATCGAGAATTTGATCATGTCCCACTTTAGAGATCTCTTGATTTTAAGTTAAAAATACCACTTCCAATTCATGAGTGTCGGATGCCCCACTTCTACTTTATGGCCATACTCACCACAAAATGCTTCTGCCTACAATCATCAAGATACTACTACCCCACATGACTTCACTTCGTTAACATGACTTCATATATTGCTTTAACACGCTAATGTGGCTAAAATGGAATCGTTGTACTTTAGGCGCATTAGGTTTTTACCCGCCGTAAAATATATGGACCAATTTTATCTTGAAAAAGTTTAGGATAGTTCTTCATCTCAAAGTCTGTAGCGGCCATCATAAACTAGCCACCAGCATTAAACGTATGATGGGTGGCGGGTTATGCTAGTTTTTATATTTTCCTTGAAGGTGAAAAAGCATATATATCTATTATATCTTGCTACTAAAGCTGGTTATATGTTTGAGATGGCCATTTAGCCTAGCAATGTAACGCCACGCTGAATTTTTCCATTTACACTATTTATTAAAATGTTATCCTGTTTAAATATGTATTTATTACACCACGAACAGTGAAAAAAACATATTTTCGTTATTTTATACTTCTTGGGGATCTGAGCAATTGGACCTAATTGTAGGGTGATAGAGAAAATGGAGCTGATCTCAATTATCTAAGTTCGTAATTCGATTAGGGCGTTGTGATTTTAGCGGAGCTTTTTAGCACGTCGTTTTTTTCTGGGACCAATGGTTAAGGGTATCGGACATCGTTAGGTACTGTATTATTTTGTGAAATATGTAAAAATCTAAGAAGAGCAGTCTGGATTTTCTAATTTGGTTAGGGAGTTGACTTTTGTTGTTCTTTTAGCTTGTGTCACTTTTCCATTAAAAATTTGATTACTGAAGCTTTCCATGAATTATTTGTTATTCTATGGAAATGGGAAGTGTTGAAAGCATAGGTTTACTTTTTACCGCAATGAAGAAAGCGAACGGAAATTGAAGCGCTCTGAATTTTTTTATTTGGGTAAGACGGTGATTTCTTTGATAGAGGGGTGATAATTTAGAATTTTAGCAAACATTAGAAAGAATGCAACCAAAAAACTATTAGCGTGTACCGTTGTTTAGCAATCCCCAGCCGAAAAACATTTATTCGAAAGTTTAGAGAACGTATACGATGGCTGTGTTAACGCGCAACCGAACTGTTAATAATTTAGAATTGAGCTCGGCGTGGATGATCAGGAGAAGGTACGGGAGGGAAATCTAAACAGAGCAGACGAGGTCAGTTTTATTATCGGAACGCAACATTCTGCAGTTAGCGACTTATAAGACGGAAGCCACATTGCTGGCGAGAAGATGCAATTAATTGCAATTTGCCTTGCGACCATGTCGCTGTCCGCATTACGGGGTCCGCGAAGCACTTAGAGGTCCCGCTGGGCTATTACCGGGCCTAACGATCCCATCTCACTTGCAAGCGCAAAAATAAAAGCAAAGGCGCAAAGATAATATAATCAACTCATCAATCAATCAAAAATAATTTACCCAAAACGATCACGATACAAATTCGCCGGGAGGAAAGATCGACTACTAGTATCCGAAGCGGACTTCAGTCTATATGACGCTAATGATGATAATAAAAACGTGGGCAAACTGATGAAATGACTGGTCGCACCGTGTCGATGCTGGCGATATTGGTTCTGGGACCAAACAGTCAAAATCTATCATACCGTTAAACTTCAGGGATACAGAGAAGTCGAGTGAGTAGAAAAAGATTCCACGCAACAATATGGTGCGATATGGAAGACGCTACGGCGGCACCCCAGTTCGAGCGGACCGCACATATCGCGGTACGGAATTGGACTGAGCGGATAATTCTAGTCTTACACCCGTGGTATGGAAGAGCCAGAGGGTTCGGTTTCACCTTGCTTAAGCTCTAAGTACACACGGTTGACTGCAAAAGTATTTACATAGTAGTAGTAAGCTACCAGGGCCGATGTGTCTCTCGTGTAAAGACGCTGAACCCGCTACAACGAGAAGCTACAACACGCATCGTATATTTAATAGGTGCAATCGCTTCCAGGGAGCTCGGGCATCGCCCGGAGGCTGGTTATACAAGTATTAAAGTTAGAGAAACATGGTAGTTAACATATTTGAGGGGTAAATGAAGTAAACCCCGATTGAGGAACCTGTTGAGTGAATTCTAATGACCAAGCAGGAAAAATGAAAACACTTGCGGTAACGCTGTAGGGTAAAAGGAGGTGGTCCACGTCGAACGCCTCGAAAAGCTAACCGAAGGGCCACTATTCCATGATGCTTGAGGCAGCGGAGTAAAGTGGCTGCAAATTAGAATATTAAGAGGTTCTATAGCATCGTTATACATGCTTTTTTATAGAATCTTAAACATTGCAGGGTGCGCTCTGGAGATGACCGGGAAAGTTTCTCTGATGTGCCGCTAATTTATATTCGCATTTACTTATCGAGACCCTTTCGCGCATACATGACCTCAGTGCGCATCAGGGATAAGACCTTAAAAGAGTAACATTCGAAGACCTCGCTGACCAAAACCGACTTAAGTTCGCGCAACCAGAAGATGTACTCTCTAGCTTCACTGCTAACTAATTTCAATGAATACGACGGTGCAAATATACCCTATAGTTAGGTTTCGGGCAATATTTAGAACTCCAAGCATAAATAATACAACAAATGATGTTTTAAATTGGGTACTTTGCTTAAAACTAAAAAATCCAAAACTAACTTAAAAGTGATTAATAATTTTTTACGGATTTTATATGCGAGAAAGGGTTCTACACCTAGGTAATTTAATTGAACCCAAAAGCTTATGTCAAAAAGCGTTACTTCAGATTCTCTCTGAAGCCTAGATATCTTAAAAAATTTTAATATTTTTCAATATTTCTACTCGTTTTCACTGAGCAACATTTCTGAGTGTATGAGCCGTATATCCTGCTCTTGTAACACAGTGTAGTCTCTTAGAGATTACTAAATCTACCGTCCCAACCTGTTCTGAAACGCTTCATTGATTAAATTTACGTTTTGTCCCGAAGACGTTTTATCTAAAGCAAAGTTTCTGACTGGACCACGAAATGGTAAATTACATTATCTGATATTACATTATCTGATAGCTTAACGGCAGAGAATTTATATTTCAAAACTTGTATTTTTATACACGCTAAATTGGTTTTTTATATATATACGTAGGATCCGTAACTTACTCCGATAACTATTTTTAATGGTGGAAGGTTATAGGTTGTCCAGAGCTGCATTATATTACCTACAAATTAAATATGAATCTGGATCTTTAAGTACACTTTTGTGTAACGATGACTAAGCACAAACTATTGGGTTTCTTATGATATGTTGGAGATGTTCGAGTCATTGTGCCAAATATGCCAAGACTTTTGAAGTCTTCTTTCTTCTCTCTGAAGCAATTATAGTCTACCCAGAAAAAGAGACTTGGGACGCATATAGTTTATCATAAGACAATAAACAAAAAAACAATAGTTAGTAAAACACGTTTGTGCTTAGTCATTGTTACACAAAAGGATACCAAAAGTTTCAGCTTCATATTTAATTATTACAAAAAATAACTAGAATTTTTAGACGATATAATGCAGCTCTGGATAACCTGTAACTTTTCAAAACTAAAAATATTTATCGGATAAGTTATGGATCATCGACGTTACTGATCCTGAAGTAAGATTTATGTGACTCTCTTGTACAATGTCTTTGGAACAAAACGTAAATTTAATTAATGGAACGTTTCAGTGAAAATTGGTACGGTTGATCTAGTAATTTTTAAGGAAGTACGCTGTGTTACAAATCTGATCTCTTGTTTAATGAAAACGAATTGAAAGATTAGAAAACATTGAATATCTTTAAAATAATACCTTTCTCTCACTTAAATCTAAACCATTGTCGCCACTGTTCATTTCTAGCAGATTGTTCAATAGAGGCTTCGGAACCTCCGCTTAAAAAGTGTATCTACTCGAAGCAATAAAGGATATATTTCTACTCGCTGTACTTTTTGTATTTCGACAACCATATGATATAACGTAGTGTATACTACCAATTCCGAATTCTGAAGAACAATACACTATTTACTCCAATTACTTACTGAATACAAAATACAAACGCCGCCTTATCCAAATATCTAGTTTTTCGACTGACACTACACTGCCTTCTGTGTCACACTTCTCTCCGAAAAATCGAGATGGCTGATGCAAGGAAAATGCATTTGCGTTCAAAATGTGCGATTCTGATATTTCTAAAAGTGAAGCCGACTAACAGTATTATTTTCAAACATAACTACCTGTAGGATTACAGAGGTTTGTCCTGCTTCGGAGCCTTGTTGCTGTTGATGGTGGTGAACATTTTGTCGGTGATGATAGGCTTGTCGTCGCCTCCTATTAACCCCTTCGAACGCAAACGAGCCTCCGCCTTCATAAGAAACCGAAAGAACAAATCAATAAGGTAGTAAATTATACCAGTTTTAGAAGACAACTCAATAAAGGACCATATGTTTGTTCTCCTTTAATTAAACTTTCGCCAAAAACGGATCCATAGGATTAATCATTAAATTAAATACTTCTGGTATACTAATTTCTTTTAACAGGCAGGAATTCTGCGACTCGCGAGAATGTTAACCCGAGAACGTGTAAACAGCTATAAAAATAACTCTAGAAATAAACAAGCCTACGTCACAGTTTTAGGCTTGTGGCAACAAGTCTAAAACTGTTTCGTTTGTTGTTTCGTTTGTGCGTCATTTTAGTCAGGTAACGCAAATACATACCCTTTACCCCTATTTTCTTCACATTATAAATACTACATCTGTATGCTACGCATCTGTAGGTATTTTAAGTGTATGTTACATCACAGATTGTCAATATGATTTATTAAACCATTTCAACAATTGAATTAAATAGAGCGTATTTACATAATTTTCTTATAAAGTTGACTAAATTGATGAAATCTGTTTCAACTGCGTCATACGACTCGTTTTCATTTTCCGAGTGCGCTATACTATTAGATGTTGTCTGTTATGACAGCTTCGTTATGTTGCACGTGTTTAGGAACGATTTGCTGACGTAACCGGGATTAGAGAAAAAGTGTTTCACTTCAAAACCACGGAAAAGTGTAAAATAAAACGGCTTTAAAAATAAGTGCAGCCAGAAACTTTTGTTTTGGAGTTGTTCTATTGCACGATGCTCGCAATAAAAAAGGAATGCATTTAAGAGCAAACGAGATCTTCAAAGGTCCAAAAACATTACAAAGACGAGGAGTTTATTATACTTATTATTAACTCTCAAGAATTGTACGCGGAAGAATGGCAGTGGTTTTATACTAAGTTGCACACTAAAAAGTCCCTAAAATATATAAAAGGCCATGTGAGTTGTTTATAAGCTATTATCGCATAAATTGTTTTAGCTATAAACTATAAATTATAAATATAACAATAAATAATAAATAATAATAAAAACTATATTAGCTATAAAAAAAATAAAACTTAGCACCTTTTTGTGACCATGTAAGAGACTAATCTAGGGAAGCCTGAAGATATTAAAAAATATCGCAACCAAACTCAAATAAGACATAGGGGCTAAGCTTCATTAAAGTGTCATGCAAATCTGCAAAGCTTACAAACATTGTATGCTACTACATTTTTCAATATATAAATGTTGATATAACCGTACCAAAAGCGTTCCCGAAGAATACATTGAATAGCTCTTCTGGTGTGATGTCCGCACTTGTCTCGAAGTGTGTGCTTCCATAATCCCCGTAGCTTCCTCCAGGATTTGAGTCGATAGGCCTGTCTAAATTTACATCATATTCTAACTTTTTTTTGTTGTCCGATAGAACTCCGTATGCGTTGCCAACCTTTTTGAAGGCCTCCGCGGCACCTGGTGCGCAATTCTTATCCGGATGTACCTGCTCGCTCATGCAGTAGTTTTACAAAGAAACCTATTTATAATATTTTTAAATCATTTGATTTCATGGAGAAAGGATAAATTCAACATTATTAATAGGCCTTATAAAAGTGAGGCACGATTATTTCTAATACGTCATTCCATGTATTAGTGGTTGGGAGGCCAAAAATGAAGGAAAAGCTAGATAGTGCACTGCGTTGAAGTTGCCCAAAACAGTCTAAAAGGATGAGCAAATAGTGTTAAAACGAGCAATGATTTAAGCACTTATGATAATTATTCACTTTTGTTGTCGACTATAAAGCTGACACAAAAATATTTTATTTGGAACAGAGTTTGCGCAATTTGGTTATAGCTAATAAAAATCGACTATAACTTTCTTTAATAAGAGCACTGCTTTAAGTGCACCTTATAGAGGATTTTAACCAAATGTCAGTAAGTTTTAAGTCCGTATTAAAGGTATAATGCGATGCAACGTAATAAACGAAGTTTTGAATTTAATCCATAAAAATATGCTAAAAATAATAAAATTTCGAGATCCCATCAGGGTGATGCGGTGTTATCAAATTAGCCTGGTAAGATAAGTTCTAAAACTGAGATAGGCAGTATAGCTTAATGAGATTATCAAAGCTACCCAAATATAGAAAAACAAAAACTTCACTAATATAGGTTTATAACGAAACACTATCCAAAGACGTCACGAGCATATAATTTATGATTCGAGGGACATATGAGATATTTATTTTAATCACGTAATAAAATAATGCATTAAATAGCCAACGCCATAGCTATTCCAAATAGTTGCACGACCATTAGGCCAGCTTGTCTGGATCATCGGGATGACGACAAAGAAAGCTGAAAACATGCGGCAAGTTGCCCACAGTTCTGAACATGCCCCGTCAGCACAATTCAACTAGGTTGTTGTGCCGTGTCGCCTTTGTATACACCCTGTCCATGGGCAGTTGCGTCGTTTCACCAACGAATTATTGCTTTCTTGATGATAGATGCTCAATTGAGAAAATGGTCTTCAAAAACCACGTAGCTGTGGGGTGTCCACAGGAAGAGCGAGGGCGTAGAGTCGAGCTAGACGTGGAGGGGCTCTTTGATTGACCGTGACGCGTACGCGCTCTCGCAATACCAGAACATCCTGGATTTATTATTACAAATTTAAATAAGAATTGCTGTGCAAAGACCTCTGTATAAGTCGGTCCCGATCACCTTCATACGCTCGCTGTCACTCATTGGAGCTCTCGTCGTTATAGTTGCGTATATTACGGGCTGTTTAGTGATCTTCTTCTAGATCAGTTGACGATTAGCCTTGTGCTGCTCTACACTATGACATACTGTAATGACCAACGATAGCCATTGACTATGATAACCATTGACCCTCACTGACAGCACATATACCTCAACAAGGTATCGAAGGATTGCCACGTATGTTTAACTTAAGCATACGTAAATGTACAAATAATACAACATTTACAGGATCCCGGTTATCACGAAAAAAATTAGTGGAATATGGATGAGATTGTGGTATAAAAACACAGGTGTCCACTGGACAAGACGTGCCGGAGGTTGAGCTTAATCGCCGCTACTTGTCGTTTCTGGCTATGAGTCGGGCGTTCGCCGATCTGCACACGATGAAGTGTATAGAGGAACTGTACGCAGAATGGCCAAGCCTGTAGGTAAATAAGAGTGAGCCAATATATTAGGCCTAAGAAAAGGACAGCTGCAACCACTAACGAGTAAACGTTGCATACATCAAACGACGGTGCATTTACCTTCTTAAGCGAATCATTTAAACAAAAGGTAAATATTGAAACATAATTTACATAATATGCTCTATCATTCTAGGCACGAGATTGGCGAACATGCTATACATGGTCATTGTATAATTTAGTCATCTAAAGGTCAATTTATTGTAAATAGTTGCCCTGAGGAGTCACTATAGGCCGCTTGGTTATTAATTAGCTAAAGATTTTGTTGAGTTGTCATATTATTTCTCAATAAGTGAAATTAAGTGGTCAAAAGCTAAGACCGAGAGAGGCAGCAACAAGGCCAAACCCGACACAGAACAATAGTGGTCAAACTCTCGCAGCACAAACATATTATCGGAAATTGATAAACCTAGCGGGCTATGAAGGTATCTATATTTCCGAACGTCCCGGTAATATCCGCGTGCGGAAAGTTGGGGCATAATTTTCACGCATGTTGGAAACAGGTTCTTTGAGAAGAAGATCCTATATGTTTTGTCTATAGCAAATTTTTAGAGTCCAAAAGGGAGTACGCGAGGTGCAAACCCAGACGTGAATTAATTGAAACTTCGAGCATTTCACACCAACTGAGTTTGGAACTCTTTGCTGGAGTCTTTGGCTATTTTCGGCCGCTCAATTCGATGTGACACTAACCAGCTAATTGTTTAAGAAGGACTAGTAAATGCATCAGGTCCATTGATACCGGGAATACTCTCATCCCAGACATTTAACTGACTACCCTAGATATGTATAATATTTAGGGTAATTACAGATAATATTGTATAATATGACATTAGATAAGTTAGAAGAGGTACTCTTATGCCAATACACGCAACGACGTACTGAACTCCGCTGGGCGTCTGGTGGACAGCAAATTCGGGCACAGTGTGTTTCACTCATGTGCGAGGCGCAATCAAATGACCGGCGTGGCTCGTCGCACAGAGGTCGTATAGCAGTAGCACTGACTTCGTCTACGCTCGGTGGCCAGCTTGAACGGCCGGCAACGGCACGTGGCTTTGCTGCTTTTAGGGTGGTATTACTTGGGAAGATCTGAGACAAATCTGAGTTTTCAAAAGAAGTTCAAACACATTAAAAATTGCTAGAATCACGCAAACGTTCGTTTTGAGCCGATCCCTAAAATTTGTTTTTGAAAAACAGGCAAGCGCAAATATGTGAACGGAGTGCTGTCTCCCAGATTTGCCGAATTCCGTGTTTTTGGCCTAACGTTTAGTAATAGGTGGATTATCTAACGTGTGACTGTTACTCCTTTAGATAAAGCTCTTTTCACTAAACTACCTGTATCATCAGATTGTTGATTCTACTATAAGGCTACGAGGCTGTTATAACCATTTTATATATGTAGGAGCCAACGGTATCGCACTGCAAACAGGACGTTAGAACATAATAGATCACTTGTTGTGTATCATTTATACAGCCGTTCACATGTAGCATCCTCCCTTAGATCATGCAAACATCTCTACGAAAAATAGCATAGTAGAATCCATATTTCACGACCCGAGTCGCGACATGTCAGTCGGATCTTCTTCCCTTCTTGCAGATATATTTGGTGATGGCTCTAGCTTTGCGGATAGAACATTGTCGCCGCCCATTTCTACTAATGTTCAGTTCGCATTCGCAAAGTCTGTGAACAAGTTAACTTTTAACTAAACATAGAAGCCAAAGACAGACTTGCGGTAAACCGTAGTCAAGGTAGTTAACGGTAGTCAACCTTGCTATCTTGTGGTAAGGTATCTATACATTAACGACAAGCCGCGCGACGCAATAGATGCACTTCCAAGTCAAAGTCAACGCAGTGTTTAATGATAGCATAAAATTTACTCCGAATTTGTCGATATATCTTTTGATAGTAGCTAAAGCTTAATGTAGACGGTGCCGACTCGTAGTGAGTATAACACAGTTGTTGTACGCGCATGGCTGGAGGCTTGTTAACGGATGTCGTTTTTTTCTATTTCAGACGCCGATAACAACTGTGAGCAAGACCAGCCTTAGATTTTCTTACTAGGACACAGCTGTGGCTGCTCGAATGGCTTGAGCTCAGCCCCGTCGTCCACTACAACCTCAAGGCCTGTATAGTGGCCCCTATTAGCAGCTTTGTGTCAAGCATTTTGGCCCGAGCCGGTTTGTGAAGCACAGCATGTTTAAAGACCATACTGAATACAGAACAAAGTTAAAAAAAAACTGCATACAGGTCCGCTGAAAGTACATGGGATATGTTTAAAAAAAGATCGAAGCAGCCTAGTAGGTAGAGTGTTACAGTCAAAAGCCATATTGTCTTCTAGGATAGTACCGGAAGCTCAATATAACGGGGGAGACGGTCAGTAATCAGCTGAGTTAGGAGTTTTTACCAATAACCTTTTTTAGCAGTCTCACTAGAAGATTATCTTGGGTCCCCTTTGAGTATCACGTATAGTAAAGCTTTTCGCTACTTCATATATATTTTCAAGCCATGCTTCAAAATAACATAGATACAGGTGGGTGTGAAACATTTCGCTTACCTTTGTTTTATAAAGGAAATTACATAATTGACAAACTGTGTAAAATTAAAAATGATGCATCCGTTGGATATTTATACATAAAATTTACATCGGAGTGTCGGCTCAGTAAAAAAAACATATTCCAAGCACAATTCTATTGCGTCAGCTTTACAATAAAACGGCGAAATATTCATCATAAACGTTTTTTAATTAATTAGAGTAGTATAACACTTTTTGCGCACCCTCATGCATACTTAAGCCTAAAACTTGATTCTGCCGTTTTTCTTCTAAAGAAATGCGCTATATTAAAAAATTGACTACACAATGATATAAACGACTTATTTGAAAAATAGCAAAGGAATTAGCTTTTCATTTACAGTCTTCAATGCCAATAAAAATTCTAGCTAAATTGCCAGATCTAGACAAGCGCACTTATAGAGCCGGATTTTTAATCAATCTTCCGTATTGAAAAACCGTTTTTAAACCGTTTATTCGCGTAACATAATAGTGCAAAGCGGTATTAAGCAAAATTTGGCTGTATGCAAAATACTCTATTGTCCGCGAATGCTCGCAGTATCAAGCGAAGTGCTAATAATATTTGTCGAGTTGAGGGCCGTGTGCACAAACGTATCCTTGTAAAAACACGATTACGATTTATCATTTGCACAAAAATGTTAGGAACGTTTTGTCAACAACCCGAAAATATACAACTTACCAGAAGCGCAAGTTTTCGATATTTCTTTTTTAGTTCGCTCTCGCTAAAGTTCTCCTTTTCAATTTCTAATACCTCATAATAATTCTTGGATCTGAAAACGAATAAGCAAAATATACCACTGGTATGAGTGACTGCATTTCGAGCCCTTTAGTGCATGTTGCGTTTAACATGCTTTGTTGCGGATGATCTATTACAATATTAATAATCTACTATATCACTTTGAATATCGACAAAACGGATATATTTAAATATTTTTTCTTAGTTCTAAATCACTAACAATCGACACGTGCAAATGTAAATGTGGGCAAGTCTTGCGGACACCTCTGAATTTTTGGTGTTTGGACACTATCTTATTTTAGATTTGAATAAACAAATGTTTCTCTTGTGTATTTTTATCCTTCCATAGAAAGTGTGTTAAGAAGAAGCCTTACTAAGTTTTTTTGCTTTCACAACAGCTTTTAGGGAAAGGAGCTCTGGGTAGAGTTTTCCATAAAATGTTACGGGAATGTCAATAACAAAAAAATTCCATAATATTACTTTTGGAACTTAATATCACTGAGGGAGTGTCCGTAACCTTTTTATATGCTGGTTACAGAACACCCAATTTTGAACAAATTCTTCGCGCACATGAGGCCACATTTTCTTTGGCAGTAATTAATATAGGCTAACGATGCGGTTGACATCTGGTTTTCATACAGTGCCATAGCATAGCCCGTGCAATAAATGACCGTTAAAGGGAAAATGATCTTTTCAAATCCTGCGACACGGCTCTATCGATTAATTAAAATAAATTATGATTTAATAACGTCAGAAATTTTCCCGTCGGTATGTTTGAAAGTCAAAATACAACTCTAAAGCCACTAAAGAGCTGAAGAATAACGTTCTTGTGCACTAATAAGGTTGAGGCTAATGGATAAAGAAATGTGATACAAAATTGGGCGTTTCGTCCATATTGTAACAAAAAAGCGGCACACAATAATGGTACTGAATATATACTATGTCAACATTAAAATGAAATAGCTTGAACACATATTGATATTTTAGTTTTGATATCGCTTAGTTCAAAACCCTATATTTGAAAAAGAATATATAACTGTTGATGTGTCCTTTATAATTTGGAGTTATTAATTTTTATAATAAAATATTGACTTGCTATGCTCACTTTGTACACAGTAGGAGATAATGTTATACAGTGGTGTTTTAAGAGTCGATGTCTTCCGAGTGCTAGTGACGGCTAAGATTAGCTTTCAAAATGTTTTGCACTGATAATCTAAACTGGTTATTGCTATTATGCGGTGACTGTCAAAAGTCTGTATTTATCAACTCTGGTGATCAGGGTGTTTATTTTTTGACGAGAACAGACAGAAACGGAAGTAGAGTAGGAGGAGTGCATGAGTTAGAACACCCAAGCGGCGAAACAGCTGGGCGTTTCTAGTATATCGACCGCATTTTTATTAAATAACTTAAAATATCTCATGTTTAACTTATTCATTTAAGCCGCATCTCGTAGTGTTGGGCGTGACGTACTTAGTTATGCGTTTAACTGCCTCAGCCTGCTCAGGCGTACACTCAACTCTGGCGGGAGAGACTCCCCTTGAGGCAGTGCCCTCGACTCCCTTGCCGCCATTTTTGTGTGAGCTCTTGCCGGCCCCATTGTGAGGTCTCGTTGTCGGTGAATTAGAAGTCTCGTCATTCGCTGCGTTTTGTTGATTCTCACCCTTTTCAAGTACGTCCAGCAGTTCTGAAATATACACGCGTTGCTAACTTTTATGAAAATAATTATAGTATTTATAAACGATACCAATGATGAAAAGGTTGTATAACGCATAAATTTAGACGCATGTAAATGTAAACGCATATAAATTTATAACGTGGTAAATATGGACACTATGTTGGTTTTTGAGAGTCTAATGTACCTCGTATAGTGCGACCTCGCGGTGTCAGACTTGACTAAATAAAAAGAGCTCTACAAAACATATATATATATATATATATATATATATATTTTCTTCTGTCGTGTGTCTCATGTGAGCACAGGTGTGTCTATCTACGCGCTATTTTATCTTGTGTAATACGTGAATAATGCGTTATTTTTGTTGTTTCAAGCATTTTTCAAGCTTCAAGCGTTACTTCGATTATTTTCAGCATTAATTATTGGCATTACAAGAAGCTTTAAGGAAACGTTTTACTCTAATAACTATTGATATCGTAATTATTATCTGTCCATGTTATGATAAACTAAATTTATTTATCTACTTACTATAATATCTGAGGACAATAATTACGTCATCAATAATTATTACAAGAAACTTTGAGGAAACGTTTTGTTGTAATATTTCTTGTGTATAATGTTGCAAGCCACGATATTTGTTTCTTCAAAGATTGATAAAAAGACACAATTCTAACTAAGTCGCTAGATGATGAAATTCTAAACATTCTTATAATTGAACTTATGTCACAAGCCTTTACTCAAAGCGAAGGAATAAAACCGCTCCTGCAACTTTCGCCAAAAATAAACACGTTAAACGCCAAACTTTACTTCAAACGACAAATGCATCCTTTACCGCAATTAAATAATTAACGTTAAAGGTGTAAATTCATAAACATCAATAGAATATAAATCTCCAGGTATGCTCAGTTTTTATTCGCAAAACAACGTACTATTTAGTACGTTGTTTTATCGGACTTATCGGCATTTGTTGCAATTTAATAACAATACTATTTGAAACATAAGAACATTAAGATAATCATATAGGGTAGTTTTCAACAAAAAGCAAATTGTTCGTACGAATATTTTCTAATCAGCAATTTTTAGAATCAACGGTTTTCAAGAAAAATTGCTTTATAATATGCGGTAAAAATTTGTTGCATATACTGCCACATCTAATACAGTGACCTCTACTGCAGCTAAATAATCCCTATTTATTAGTACATTACTCCATAAAGGCTAAGACTATGAGTGTGTACACGGTCACATTTTACAATCAAAAAGGATAATACGAGCTCGCGTGGTTTCTTTGATATGGATATTTTATGATATGCCTAAATAAAGCACTAGACCATTCAGCCTATAGTGTACTTTCAATATTTGTCGAATGGCAGTGACCAAATTGACAGAACTTTACGAAATTTCAGCGAAACATTTACACATTACAAGAACGTAAAGATAAAACATTGTTTTTATATTTATGAGATAAAACTCGGCCCACCCAAAGTATAAAATTCTTTGGACACTTACAGAAATAGATTGCCGCCGCGGCGGAAAAATACCAAGTAGGAAGCTTATTTTCTCGTCAGCAAAATGAAGCTTTTTACTTTAAGTTGGAATGCAAGTTTTTTTTTAAACAACATAAGAATCTATGGAATAATTCTAAATATATCTTAATAATCCCAGGATAAAGTAATTCAAAATTATTATTATCCATTATTCGAAAATTGCCGTAAGTGCTAAATGACTTTTAACCACTAACTGCAGCAGTGAACAACTTACTTATGTTTGTTGTTAATACTGGAATTTTATATGAGCTAATAATACGCAACTTCAGTTCATTAATATATTCGCTTTGGCATACAGTAAGGCTCATCCTAATAGCATCTTATATCATTTATACGTCACACACGCTATAGAGTTTGTCTTGTGTGTAGCTGATCACCTTTAGCGTGACTAGTAGGGCATAATCTGATAGACTTTTGAAGTAAGCGTTTGGCTTTTTCTACATTGCCGTCTTGCAAGGCCTTCTTCGCAATGCGAATAGCTTGCAAGGCATCCTCGCGATTGCTCTCCATGTTGTTAATATTTGCTAAATTTGTTCGCCCGCCCGTCAGCGGACGGGCCTCAGTAAATTACACTTCTTACAATGTATCATGCACCGTAAAGAGTAATAAAACTTCGCCCGATGACTTAATAGGATTATTTACGTAGTTCTATACTGAATTCACCAAGTCACAAAAACACACACACAGAAACAGACACAGTCCACCGTAGAGACACAACACAGCAAAACAGCAGTATACTTTCCGGGATAACGAAGAATATCCGACATCACCAGAGGTAGCTAACAGGTCCAGATCGCTGGAGCCTGCCAGTTACCGCAAGACACAGGTGCTATGGGGTTGGAAGCGCGAACGTTTGAATGAAGACGTTTTAGGAGGAAAGCCTGGCATGCCAACCAACAATCCAGATTTAAAAACGACGTGAAGCTATGCGGGTTAGCCCGCATCAACTGAGGAGACCACAGCCCTCAAACTTAATCCACTCAGATGTATTACAATTGATCAATGTTAAGTTAGATTTAAGCATTAGTACGGTTATCTGGCGGTCTCAGAGAAATGTATCTAAAAAATATAGCGCGCAAGCGGCATTTCTAGTATCAGGCTATTATGATTTTTTTGTACAAAATATCTCTAGGTGTGTCATCTACAAATGGAACGTTACTGCTATGTCAAGGAGCTTTTCTTCAAAGGCGCATGGCCCTCTAATACGCCTAGCTCACTAAGCTTATTAAGGATTGAGATATAGACCATACGTTAGAAAAGTGAAAAGTTGGCTGTTGAACCATTTAGCAAATCTCCCAGGTCATTCTAAATAATTCGATTTCATCTTTGTGTACGCCGTAAAGTTCTATACTTTTTATATTCTGTGTAATATATATTCCTAAATAGGTTCCTTAAAAACTAATTAGCGAGTCCGTTCGCGATAGAAATCAGGCAACGGATGTGGCGTGCCTTTATACCTCACGTTTGTATCAACGGATAGCATAATAGAACAGCTAAATAAATAATATATGCGTTGGGTGCCTTTTTATTCTTTTGCATGGCATCCAAGCAGAAATAGCATATTTGTCAACTTACATGAGTAAAATTCTTAAACAATTAGCGGTACGACGTAAAGAGCAATCGTCTGCATGTAAACATTTGTTTCTGTTGATTTTGTTACTTTTCGGGCTGTGTATATTCATGTTGCACCTTGAGCGCTTTTCAGAATGAACAATTATTACAGGTCACTGGTTCTCTGCAATTTAAGCTATGTTGTTGTTTTGTGAAGTCGTAACACTATTGCTCAAACGGTCGTGCAACCCATATTGCTTACAGCTCCGTTAGTAGTGTGCGTCGTGCTGGATCTTTTCGTAATTTAGAGCAGGCCCCGTCCTATGATACAAAACACTAAAAGAATGCCTTTATGTAAATGAACAAAAAACGTTTAATCATCCTTATAGCGTGAATGAGAGCTCACTGTTGGGGTTGCTAATGACTTCCGTGAGGTACCAAAAACCAGGAACCAACAACGTTCATACCACTGTCCCTGCAGACGGTTCAGTGTGCGTAATACGCGCTTCCCAAGTGTGACGTTGTGGTGATCCTTAGTGCGCAACTTTTCGCGCTTTATTAAGGCAAGTGATGCGACCTTTAATTCGTTATAAAAATTTCATGGCTGATACTTATCTCAATAATTAAAGAAAACGATGGATTTTCGTTTATGCCATGCCTACCAGTGTCTTAATAATTAAAGAAAACGATGGATTTTCGTTTATGCCATGCCTACCAGTATCTCAATAATTAAAGAAAACGATGGATTTTCGTTTATGCCATGCCTACCAAGAGTATAAATCCTTGGGTATGTAACCGCTTGGAGCAGCCTATACAGCCTGTCGTCCAGCCGTCTGTAATTTTATCTGTGCATCTTTCTGAAATTAAAACCAACGGCTCAATTCTGAACTATTGATCCACAGTACCTCTTCTAATCAATGCTTTCATAATTATCATAGCACTGATAACGCCATAACTCTATAAAGCAGAAAGGCAGTAGCATAATTTTTTAAAAAGTTACTTTGAACTGACAATTTATTCGAACTAAAGCTTATAAACGTATATTTAACAATAAACAAACAGGTTTACAATCAAATGCACCGTTAGATCTGCTCCAAATAACGTTGAATTTTATTTCGTAGTACTTTTATTTCCCATAGTATTGACAAGTTTCCATCTAAGTACTGCATATATTTTTCGAAAATAACCATCATGCTCACACTACTCTAGAACAATTTTCAAGAGAGTGCACGATTTGAAGACAATTTTCAGGAAAATGCATGACTTTAGGACAGTTTTCAGGAAAGTACATGATGTTTATACGTTTATGTTGTACCTGCCTTAGTCACTATAATATAGATATAGATAACTATAAATCTAATAGATAACTATAAATCATTGTAGTTCATTATGTAATGTATTAATCTTTGTTGTACAGCTTTGTCTTAAGTAGGTTTGTCTTAATTCCACGAAGTTTTGGTTTACTTTTTCATTGTACTTGATGGCATCTACGCTAGTCGACTACACTTAGTTCCCAGAAAAACGCGATTACAAGGCCAGTTTCTGTAAATTCACCGCACTTGCATATGTAGATTCCATATATAAAGTAAGGGATATTCAAACCTTCCCAAACGCCCAAACCTTCCCTAAAGGTTATCTTGGCCTCTACATTATACTTTTGTCTACAAGGAACTACAAAATATTTACACGGCGCACTTTAGTAATTCTGACTGAATTCGCCTAGTACGAATTCGTTCAAATCAATCACGTAGGCGTTTCGAAGTAGGACTAAATTGTTTACCAACGCTAGAGAATGTTCGAAAACCTTATCCGCAGTTCATACCACTTGGTTTGCACCTTGGAAGAAACCTAAACTACGTAGTTAATAATCAGATTTTTTTCAATTTGTGCGTTTTCCGTAACTGAGAGTGAACTATGTAGTGTGTCGTTAACAGCAATTTTTCGTCTCCTGTTGGAAATGGTTGTTACGGGATAAAGACATTACTATTTTGTTCATTTAATGCTTATTTCGATTTCTTAGAAAGGTACTCAAAAGAACGGTCAGTTTTCCAGTTATTATTCCAACGTTATTTAGATATATTGGTCTTTTTATGCAATTTCGGGTTGAGGTTGTTTTTATGTATTTTTGCTTCAAAATTACGGCCGTAAATCATTTTTCGTGGCATGCTTGAAAATGGTTGGGCATAGGACAACATGTCTTGGGATACGGTCTTGGGATATGGTCTTATTTAAATGCGACCACCTTATAACACCGTACAAGAGATTCCTACTGCAACCAAAAAGCACAAATTTCTATTGCTAAACGTATAAATTATCTACTTTTAACACAACCTGTTTACAAAAGATTTTTGATACTGCCAGGATTGGATCTCGCTTTACCTGCATGATATTTGCGAAAAAGAATGCAGCGTAAATATTTTTTAAGAAAAAATGTTTCCGTCTTACTATTGATTTAAATTTTAAAAAACTCGCATAAGGTATTACGTTAAATGTTCAGGAAATAACCTTGTTATTTTATAGATTGTATATCACGTAGAAATATTTGGATTCTCTTCCTACAGAGTACTAGAGAAGATCTGAAAAAGCGCATTTTGTGTCCGTATTTTAATTAGATTTAGTTTTAGAGTTTTCAACGCTTCTTTATAAATGTGCTTCGTTCCCTTAAGCTAATGGTTAAAAGAATGATGTACCGAGAAGATTTCTTTATGTGGCCTGAAATTTGCTTAGAAGCCTATGTTAAATTTAACAGAGGACTCTATAGAAATGAACTTAAAAGTTATAAAATGTTGAACGATACCATGTATGAGTAATATAATATGCTAATGTAGTATAACTAATATTAGAATCAAAAATACAAATAAATACATTGATGTAATTAAGTGAACTTCGCTCAAATTATTACAAAAGCCCCAGAGCTTTGTAAGGCCACTTTGGGTACTCTCACTTTACTTAAATATGTGAAACTACGTTCCAGTGCTTTTTTTTGAAATTTATTATAGGTGTCATTCAATTGGCATAATACGGGTTTCCCAGAACTTGTGTTCACCGTTGCTTTCATTCAACAGAGAAATGTTACGATCACAGCAAGCACAAGTGCCTTATCATAAGGGACGAAAAAGCTAATTAAAGAGAGGTTCGCGACTATGAAGGAGGCGATCGTGAATAAGAGATCAAGTGTTGAGTCACTAACTCGCTCTGATTTAGGTTCGCTTGTTGTGTAGCTCCCGGCGCCGCTGGAACAGCTAATATTTATGCTAAAGGGACTAGCAATAGTTCTGATTTAGGGGTTAAAATCTTGTCATTCTATTTAACTAGTTTTGGTATTTTTGAAAAATCTCGCGCCCTTTTTTGCACGTTACGTGCGCTTACGTAGGAAAAAATAGACATTGAATTCCCTGCTGGCAAGACCATTGAATGTTTTTTAGGAGAATGCACGTGTAGTGGATTCGCTGTTTTTGTTGATAAAAATGATTCATTGAATGATGATGATTGATGAAAAATGATGGTTGATTATTAATTTTAATAGCTCTAACTCCTTGAAACATGTGTGACGTGGGTTACATCTTTTTTTAGAGGGCGTTACAAAATAATGTCATACTGAGCTAAAGAAAGAAGGGTAGATTATCAGGAAACTTATTTGCAGGCTCAAAAAATCACATTTCTGCACATTGCAATGAGGAAGTAGACGGCTGAAGGCACTATGGAACGTCTAAAAGCCACGTCTGCCTTCACCTTGTTACTGTTACCGCGAGCTTGACGACGTGGTTCTATCTAGGCCGTGAGGACTGCCAAACGATGACTGAAAAAAAAACTCTTGTGCCTTCCACAGAGGATGCGATCTAGCATGCTACCGCATTTTTCTCGTACTGGTGAAAGAGGCATGGCAACTAAGAGCAGGAGGCAGCGGTAGTCAAATAAAGAGCCGAAGTACTGAATACTGTGGAAAGATTATTTCATGTATCTGTTGGCGTTTAAAAGGTGGATAAGTGAGTATGAAAACTTAGGCCTATTGACCAAAATAGGATCAACTCTAATGGTACACAGGAAATACAGGTCATTAGCAGCTCGGGTGGAGAATGCAGCCTCGATCCTCGGTGCAATTTTTTGACATGAATGAAAGCGGTATATTAAACCTGGACATTTACCTAGGATAATTAACACGTTAATTACGTCGCAATTTTATATTATATGAAATATTGATAGATACGAAGTGATTGGGCATTTATTACAAATATATCTTTCATGAAAAAAATATGCAGAAGTACATAATTGAAATAAATCAATGTATGTATTTTTGATTGAGCAGATGATTGAGGTGAAGTCGTGTGCTATTGCATTTATCGTCACTGCAGCAACGGTTACAACAGTGAGAAGTGGAGGTTCACTTTCAGATGAAAATTTGCGTTCTTCGCTTCCTTTGAACAGCTCGGCTATCTTGTCGCAAAGAAATACAGCATTTAGTTTGTCTGCTACTGGTAAATCAGAAGTTGGTACAACTGCAGGAGTTTCTTCAACGGCTGCCGGAACTTCACCCGTTCAGGCAAAATCCACTTCAGCTCTTGTGGAAGGCAACATTAAAGACAAAGGTACAGCTTATTCAACATTATGAGCTCGCCACTACAAGCCTAACGACCTAGCTAACTGGTAGGTACAAATGTGTAGACTGATATATACTCAAGTGTCATTCACTTAATCGCTATGTTACTAAGTGTTTAAGATAAGCATGGAGTTTTAATGTATTTAATGTGTTCTAGTCCGTACTGGTAATGCTCGGGAGGGTGAACCACTCGGTGGAAATGCGATCACACGACCCGTTGATAGAACACCAAAGAATTTGCTCGCAACCATGAAATCCATCTCGGTAGCTCAAGATACACCGAGAACCCAGCATGTTGTAGAGGATAAAAGGAAAATTACTGATTCTGAAAAACTTCCCAATAAGGTACTTACATTATTTTTCATAGTAAAAAATCTGAGGGAAAATTCCAATTCATATATTTGTCATGAAATTAGCTCAGTTAATAGCTGAAACTCCACTCGAGTACCCGTCCTATTCTGCACGCCATTAATCTGGCTACGACGATCACATTTAAAAAGAATGAAATTTATTCATAGCGTGTAAAAACTTCAGTAGTTTGTTGTGACCAAGTAATTAAATAGTGTCTTGACGAATTCGAAACCAGCGCAAAAAAGCCGGTTAAAAGAAATGAAGCTTTTACCAACACAATACTGTAAGCAAATACAAATATAACTTCATTTATGCTGAAACATAGACTATTGCGTGTCTTAAGATGTTAACTAGTACATATTTGATGCTTAGTCACCTTAAAACTAATTACCTAATTGACGATTATCTTATTAACAAAAAGTTTTGATCAAAAGCTACAGAGTCGGAGCTAGAGCGATCTGCATGCATGCATTACCGCAAACGGAACAGCTGTCGTTGTTCTGCTGGAGTCGGGACATAGTTGAATTATACAACAAAAGTTTTATAACTCAGAATCCATTAAATATGTTTTCCCGTGGATTTTGCCTATATAGTAATCCAATTTATAAGGTACCATGTGAATAAGGCAGATAACGTATGAAAATGCTTAGTGTCGAATGGAACATCCCAAAATAAATAATGCAATTGCATTAACTAACTTCACGCGTATGAAAGAACTTTTTGTAAAAAGCAAGTGGACTATACTTCGGTGTTTCACATAGACGCCTAGTCCCTGCAGTGCCATAATTAATTAATTTATATCAACGCATCATGCCGTTGCGTTCGATTAGCATAAGCATGATTGATTCCATTTACAAGAAGCAAGATCAAATGCGTCTTCTCCACACCATAAATGATGAAAGTATAAACTAATCCATTTTTCATGAAACACAAAATCGTAAAGTGATATTCCCTTTTTCAAGTCAGCGATGACTTGAAAAAAGTGATATCTTTGCGATACTTTGCGAGACACCCTTTTTTCTGTCGCGTTTTTGAACAAAGAAAGCCCAATTTTGCTTGGGTACGCTCTCATTTTATTCGCCAATTAGCTAACTGCCGTGGGGTTGCTAAAATGCATGTTCACTTGGAAAACGTTACCCAGTTAAACTGTTGTGAAACGAAGTGAGACATATAGTGTTCAGGAAATCCAATTATTTCTTCGGATTCTGAATAACATTCCGGGGTCACATGCGGTAAATATGACACGTGACTCTTATCTAGAGTTCTCTTATCTAGAATTTTACTTTGTAATTTTATAGCTCATATTGATCTGCTATAGCAAACATTCGAGCGCAGTCATGAGGCGTTAGTATGCAGTAGACCAATCTTGGCGCAAAAAACAATTTTTTTCAATAGCCAGTAAAGATAAATCTACCTCCAGATTTTTTAAGCTGAAGTAGTAAGTTGGGAAAATGCTTAAAGCATATAATTAACTTTCACTAATGTAATGTTTCTTAAATATTACTCAATATAATTTCGCTTCTTCATCATGCTTATTACAGGAGTTAACGGCTGAGTCAAACGTAAATGTTCAGGAAAGAAATATGGATATCCAACGGCACCAAGATTTTATTAGGCCAACTGGAAGGTATGAAGACACGTTACCAGGGAAGATGCGTACAGAACGAATCCTATCGATCGGCCTGTCACCGTGTAAGTTCTTCATCAGTCTCGAAATACAGCTACATTAAGGAAACCAAATTTTCCTTAATAATAATAATAATTCCTTAATAATAAGGAAAATCAAAATATTTTTCCTTTTATTACCCAATGAAGGGCTACGTCTGTATTTCTATAGTAAAGGGTTCGATCGGGATAATTTTCTCAAGTTAAACCGAAATATTTGATTTAGTCTAATTACAAGTATCCGTTAATACATATTTTTCTATATAATTAAACATAAACTGCTTTTAGAAATTGGAAAAACGAGTCAAAGGTCTTAAAGTATAAAAAGGCTAGCCGTCGGCAGAGCCACTACTATCCTTCCTTGGAGGGAAATCATCGGCTACCGTCTCCGCTTATAATGACTCAATTGACCTAATTATTTTAAACGTTTGTTTAGTACAGGTACCTGAAGTATACAACATAAAATGGGGAAATAACGTTTTATTCATACATTGTGGCATCTAGACTATGTAACTGGGCGGCCGTGTCTGCTAAAAAAGCCATTATTGTTGAAGCCCGTTTGGCTTTCTTTGTCGTCGAGCTTGTTTTAAGCTCGGCCGTTACCGGTATACTACCAGGTTCGCACTACCGGGAAAGTCGGTCAAACATAACACGTCGTCGTACGTAATATTCCAGAGAAATGGGCCAGATGATGAGCACTAGGACACGTCCGCCATCATCGGTAGAGGCATTTCTTCATTTGTTGCCAATCTTTTGCAGGTTTGAAATCACTCAGACGAGATACGGTAGGACTTCTTCTCCTGAGTACCGTGTTGAAAACGACTCTCCTTACAGCCCTTCTTTCATGTATAGGTATGCTGAGAAGGTCCGGCCAATTTTACGAAGTGAATCTTTTAACGTTATCTAAGCTTTACCTCGGGCTTTCTCAATCTCCCAGGCCAATGTGAACATCGATGCGCTGTTTATCTTCCTGTTTATTATACCACCGGCAAGGCATTGTCTCGTGGCTTTTCATCAGAAGTCGCTCATTGTCAGCCAAGCAAACTCAATTTCATCCAAATACGCAGTGTGCCATATGCTCTCCCTTTTCTTTTTCTTCTCTTTTCGCTTGGTTTAGTTGCCCAACCACCATGTAACCAGAACAAGTCTGCTGATGGCAGCTTAATATACCTACGAGTGATCTTGTGAGCCGCCCTCAGTTCTTTTGGTTCCGTGATCGATAGACAATCCTTGCAAAACTCGCGGCAATATCTCGCTCTATACGCTATATAACCTAAGAGGAATGAAATTGGATCGATTTGTATTTTTTATAATCCCTCAGAAACTCATCGATATGCGAGAGCACATAAGCGGGTACTAGACCTTTTGCTTTAGGGGATTTCGACGTTATTTTCTTTTCGCGCCCTGACCTGTAAATAGGAAAGCTCGCTATCTCGGGCCTCATCGTATATAATGCTAACAAATTTTTTATGATCCGCAGTCTAACATTTTGGCAAGAGTTTATCTTGTATTTCAGTGCATGAAAAGCTCTCGGCCGATTAGAAAACTAGCTTCTCAAAGAAATCACTGAGCTCATTTCTAAAAACAAGCACTTGGTATTACAGAAGTCATTTATTAACTTCGAGGATGCAAATGTATTTTTCAGATACACCAATAGGCGTATCAGTCTCCGTCGCGCTGCATAGAACACGAATTCAATTAAGTAACATTTTCGTTACAGTTTCACCCCACATGATTCTAATAGAACTTCAGGAGAGAATAGAACATCAGAAGACGGATATAGCTCATCACCACTTTAGTTTTCTAAAAAAGAAAAAAGTGTTCTGTTGGCAGCTCTAGGCGTGTGGCCCACAGATAGATAACCTCTATTATTTTTGAGAGTATCCCTGATGATCAACTTTCCAATTTAGTCTTACTTGAAACGACCTATTTGACGAAAGAGCTTGGGATGCGTTTACGCTTAGTTCGTTCAAACGTAAACGAATATAAACATTCAAATCATTTGCTCATTTTAACGTCGCCAGAGGGCACTTCATACTATTTGCTTATGCTAAAAATATACGGCGGCATATACGGACGACATACCCTATATTTATGTTCTATATATATATGTATATATATATCGTATATCGACGCCAAAATATGCTTGCGAGAAAGATCGCTTGGGTTTGGCATGATCTTAGTTATTTGGAGGTGAAGGCGATTTTCTGCATGTGACCATGCATTACTGAAGACCTTAAGGATGGCACATTAGATAAAAATATTTTTTGGATTTTACACATAAAAAAAAAGATAAAGCGGAACAGGTCTAAAATGGAAAGATTAATAAAAATGTAAAAGCATAGGGAAAGCATTTAGCCTTAAAACCTCTAATGTAAACATTCTTCAAACATGAACAGTAAATGCAGTTTTCTTTAAATGTAGTAATCAGTTGCAACCGTATATAAAGTGTAAAGTAAAACAAGAATTAATCTTCTGCTGCCATCACTTACATGATGTAAAAATTTCTGGCAAAATTCTTCTATTAATTTCTGTGTGTGTTGAGCGTAGAAACAAAAGAGTAAGTTAAGAGTAAAAATCATAGTTGATGAATAATCCAATAATGATGTCACTTCTAGTAGTGCACTATGTGTATAATCCGTTTATAATGCAATCAATGCTATAATTAATTCGGCTAATCAACCTATTTAAGCTGCTCAGAGTGGATGCTGACTGATGGCTACTGATTCATTTGTGAGTGCATATAATCAGAGATTGACGGGGAGGAGTAACTAAGCTAGGATTTAGTCAACACGAAGTGCTTCGGTTACGAGGTAAAAGAATTTGTGATCGTTCTAAATACCCAACTAAAAAAATTAGGAATGCCGTAGGTTAGTGGGAGAATGCACAAGGCCTGTTGCATCTGTTATTTAAGACAACCGTTCAAATGTCAAGACGCGTACACTTTCTTAAACAGCGCCCCTCGAGGAAACTCGAGTTATTTTTCATTCTCACTAGAGTCCAACAGTGGTGAAAGCAATATATCATCTTATAAGGTGCTCATTTTCTCCTGTTTTCTGGATTCCCAGCAATCTACGATGAGGATTCGCACATGTTCATCTTGTTCACTGTTGGAATGCTTCTTTGCGCAGCAGGATATGTAGCTTTTCACAATAAACGAAAGGTTTGTCATTTCAAACTGCATTCATTTATAAACGGTTCAATGAGTTCGAAAAGTGTAGGAATTTTCAACTATCATCTGTAAATTGAATGGAGCGTCTTGAAAGGAAAGTCGTTAGTTTTACTCGACGTTACTTGTGTAGTTCGTATAACAGTTTCATGTGCTTTGTACCTTTACCTTAGATCCCGGAAAAAAGTAACCCACTGAAAAGTTTGTTTTGGACAAAGAACTTTGCTTTTTATCTTAATTGGTCTGAAATCCTCAAATTGGAAACTACTATGAGCATTATTCCTAGAAAACAAAAAATACCGGTCTAGCCGATTTTGAATACCAGCTTATGATACATGAAATATAAGATTATTTAAATATAGGAGTTAATCAACCAAAGGTGGACATTCACGCATGATCAGCTAGTTTATTGTTCATCAAAATAGTAGTGTACTTGCAGACAAAAAACGGATGCCGGTCGCTGCCTATGTGAAACAAATCAATTTAATTCTAGCCATTCGTATATATATATATATATATATATATATA